>WBMZ01008347.1:26967-118803 GCA_013400975.1 Atrichornis clamosus
CTCTCCTCCTGCGCCCCCAGCTCTCCCAGCCTGGCTCCAGAGCAGAGGGGCTCCAGCCCTTGGAGCATCTCTGTGGCCTCTCTGGACTCACTCCAAGTCAGAGATCTTCTGCAACACGCAGCTCCTGCCTATAATCCCTGCCCCAAAATCAGGTAGATGCTTAAGAAATGAGGTGGTTTTGACTGAGTCATGGGCAGTGCACTGCAGGTCACATCCCACCCTGAACCCATCCTGCTGAATGTCACTGTCCTCCTTCCCATGATCCCAGCCTGGCATATTTCTTCCTTGTTATTCTTGAGATGTAGATGTTTAAAAAGCTCCACCCAGCCTTACTTAAAAGCCACGTGAAATTTTCACGTTGTCAGTCTGCGGGGACAAGTTTAATGATGTTTAATAAAGGCTGATGGTGCCTGAACTTCACAGCAGAGTTCCGTGGCAGACTCCCTGGTGGGGGGAGTGCTTGTCCCCACTGCCTTTTTCACTTCACTTGTCAGCACGAGGAACAAGCTCTTGTGAGCCACGTGTCACCTGTGCTCATGAGATAGCAGAGGAAACCCTGTGTAGTTGTGGATATTTTGTGCAAATGAGTCAGCACGGCCAAAATCTGTGTTGTGGATTTTACACACTGTTGTGTTTTGTTCTGAACCAGGATGGTCTGGGTTAGAGCCATACAAATGCTCTTCCTGCTGCTCAGGAGGTGTCTGGAGCAGATGTGATAAAGCCAACAGAAGTGGACAGGACACAACTCAGAGTGCTCCTGTCAAGCTCTGTCAGTGCTCACGTGAGAGCCCAAACTGCTGCACCCCCAGCACAGCTGTGGCAGCACCTGGGGCTGCCTGAGCACAGGGACCCCTGCCCAGGGCTGCAAACCCCTCCTGGCCCAGCCTGGATCCAAGTGCACCACAGAGCTTCACAGCCCTCAGGGCCCCTTCACACCAGCTGTGGGTCAGGCACCAGCCCATCCCTGTGCAAACACTCCACACCCACCACATCTGCTCCCAGCACATCTGGAATGGTTCTGGGGACTGCCCCAGCACATCAGTCTGACAGGCTGGGCTGTGGTTTTGCTAATGCATGGCTGACTCCCAGTTGGATGGGATCTAAGGAGAAGAGCCCTCCTGGACACCTCACCTTCCAGATCTGGGAGCCACCAGTAAGATCTGGGAGCCAAATGGGATCTCAGACCTCGTCAGGTCAGGAGACTGGAAGCCCCCAGGATAGCAAACCCCACCCAGGGCTCAGATATGACACCAAGCTTGTTATCTTCAAGTTCAGATGGATCAAGACAGGTGGCAGGAGGGTGGGGAAGGGGCAAGGCAATAATTTCCCTTCCCCAGCCGGAATCACAGCCCAAGCTGGGGGACAAGCCAGGACCACTGCTTCATCCACCAGGATGCAAAGGAACAGGAGCCAGCTTTGTGCACTGCCAAGGGGCAGAACAGGCCAGCAGTTATTGATGGGCACATTTACCTCCTTAGAGGAAAGGTGGAAGGGTGCAAACAGAATATCCCACTGGAGTTATAGGTCTTGAATTCAGAGTTCTAGGCTTTGAAATATGTCAATAGCAAATGCCTCTGGGCTGCAGGACTGAAAGACCTCCTTGAGAATGGCACAAGGCAGAGAAGCACCTCTTAGACACAAGGGCAGTCACTCCAGGACTGTGCTACCACCTCCCAGACAGACTGGGAGCATCTCCCAGTCTCAGCCAGAGACAGAGGCAGGAGGTCCCTGCTGAGCAATGAACCAGGGCTTCACCTGGCTCCCCTCAGCGGTGCAGGTCCATGCCAGGGACACCCACAGGGGTGCTGCTGTCACCGCACACGTGGCTGGCAGGTGCAGGAGGGACCTGCCCACAGCTCTGCAGTGCCATCAGCACACACAGCCTGCTGGTGCCCACCTCCCCTTGCTCTCTGGGCTCTGGAATCTGAGGGCACTGATGCAGCTCCATCCCATGGAAATCAGAGCGGAAATAATCTCAGCCCAGAGAGCAAAACCATCAACTGCTGTGCTGCTGTGACAGGAGCAGCTCCTTGGCTCCCAGCGCTGAGCTCAGCCCTGGGGCAGCACCAGTGTTCCTCCAGCATGGCACCCCACCAGCATGGCTGTGGATCCGTGTGTTCCTCTGGACCCTCTCTGGAGCAGAAGCACCAGGCCAGGTCTTGCACTTCTGTTCAGAGATCTGAAAAGTGTCCTTCAGACACTGTCCAAGAGCAGTGGGAGCCACAGGTCCCCCTGTCCTACATTCATAGGCACAGCACCATCTGGTTATTTTGGGTTGACCACCTGCCTCCTCTCTCCAGCGATAGCAGCGCTTTGCCAAGGGATTGGGATGGAAGGGCTGCAGGTAGAAGGCACCTCGCCAGCCCCTCTGTGGAGCAGGGCTGCCCTTGGCCTCCTGCCCCCTCACCTCTGGCCCGGCCCCACCTGCTCTCTGTGGCACCCCTGAGAACAGGACGGTCCCCAGGCCTGGGGCAGCAGCTTGTCCTCTCCTGGGGCACCAGGAGCCCCAGCCAGGGAGCAGATCCTGGCAGGACACAGCAGCCAAGGGAACAGAACAGCCATCAGCAGCTTGGACAGCCCTGGGCACTGCACAGACACAGTGCTGGCCAGGACATCAGGATTATCTTTCTCCATTAGCTAAAAGCACTATGGGAGTGCTGGCATCCACCTGGAAAACCATCAGGGATAGTCATGAGGAAATTTCTCATCAAGAAGGGCTGCTGCTCAGCATTTGCTCCTGGGAGGCTTTGCCTTAGACCCCTGGTTCCCCTTGAAATAACAAGCCTTTTATATTCCATATCTTTATTATTGGAAGGAGGGCACAGAACTTTCAAGCTTCCCCAGGAAGTTCATTTGCACATCTGGCCTTGCTCGGTCAGGCTGGACAGCTGGACCACGGAGGGTCCTGGTGCTCAGACCCTGCTGCCTGTGGCAATGAAAGGAGCAGAAAGGTACCATAAAATGGACTCAGGCCACCCAGGTGCAGGTGACCCAGAAAGCACTCTCGAGTCCCCCTCTGGCACCTGGCACTGCATTGGTTCCACCAACCCTTGCTGGGCTGCTGGTGTGTCAGTCCCTTCACCGGCTCACACCTTGGAGGAAACAGCTGGCAGCACCCTGGCAGCGCCAGGAGGAGCAGGAGGAACATCTCCTGCTCATGTGGAAACAAATTTCCCTGTGCAGCTGCTCATACTGGGCCAGGGGTGACTGCAGACCCACCTGCCTGAGTCCCGTGGCTCTGGAGACACCCCGGCAGGAGCAGGCACCTCTTAGAGCCCCTCCCAGTGCCTAAAGGGGCTTACAAGAAAGAAAAAAAACAATTTTTCCAAGGGCAGATAGTGATAGGACAAGGAGCAACGGCTTCAGACTGAAAGAGAGTAGGGTTAGATGGGATATTGGGAAGGAATTCTTCCCTGTGTGGGTGCTGAGGCCCTGGCACAGGTTGCCCAGAGAAGCTGTGGCTGCTCCATGCCTGGAAGTGTCCGAGACCATGCTGGATGGGGCTTGGAGCAACCTGGGATAGTGGAAGGTGTCGCTGCCCATGGCAGGGGGCTGAAATGGGATGATCCTCAAGGTCCCTTCCACTCTATACCGTGCTGGGGTTCCGGGGTTCTGTGTCCCTGCCGGCCCGGGGCTGCCCGGGCAGTGTCTCTGCAGAGCTGCTGGCACTGCAGGGGCTGCGCCGCCCGCCTGGGGAGGGGAGGGTGACCTTGTCCTATATTTTAAAGGCCACTTTTCATCTACAGAAAGCAGCCAAACGAGGGCAGCAGCAGGGAGGAGAAGGGATGAGCAGTGCAGTGCCAGGCACAGGCGATGCTTCCGCGCTCCGCAGCCTCTGTCCCCTCCCCGGCACAGCAGGCCTGGCAAGGGGCTGCCCCCAGCCCTGCCCCCTCCTGCCCCGCACCAGGGGTGGGTGGGAATGGGAGCTGCGGGGTGCAGGGAGGGCAGCAGGGCTGTGCCCACAGGGGCAGAGCAGGGGGATTTGGGACCCACAGCTCTGGGTCGGGGTCCCTGAGTCGCTTCCACCAGGGATCGGTGCAGCACCCCTGGCACCCCCTGCCACAAAGCACAGCGCCCCGGTCCTGTGCCAGCCTTGCACTGTGTCCCAGACACCCAGGGAGTTCCAAACCCCACCAGGAATGTGAACCAGAATCCCAGCACATCCTGCAGACATCCTGCATGTGACACTCCTTATTTTCTCAAATGTAAGAACCAAGTTGCATCATCACACTCCAAACGTGTCCCCCATCCTGGTTCAAAACTTCAGGACATAAATGGAGAAGCCCAAGTGCGTGGTCATCTTTGCCAGGGAAACACAAACCTGGCCCACAGACACCTCCCCAGCCACTTCCAAGGGCCCTCCGGGGACGTGTCCTGTCCCGGTGAGCGGCACGAGCCTCGAGAAAAGGGCTGGACCTTGTCCCTGGCTGTCCAGGGCCCAGGGAAGAGGCATCCCGGCTGTCCCGGGATCTGCTGGCACAGAGAATGAAAGCTCCTCCAGGCATCTTGTGCTGCAGCTGTGAGCTCTCACTCCAGGCTCTGGATAGCACCTCAAAGATATTCTTTAGCATTTTGCTGCTTCAGGGCTTTAATGACAAGTGCATCACTTGGTTGGCAGGAGCCAGAGCTTCCCTCCTCCCTAGGAAGCATTAGCAGCAGAAAGGAAGGCTGCATTAGGGCTTGATGGTCTCCATTCAGTCTCCCACTTTCTGGGAGGAAAGATTGCTCAAGTGCAGCCATTAGAGAGGAATGAAGATCCTGCCTTCCAGCCCCCAGACTGGAAGACTTGCTCTGGTTTAAACAGTTCAAGAGTTCCTAGGAAAAAAGGCCGAGGTGTCTGCTGAGGAAAGGACAGGAAAGGTCAGGGCAGGAGTGCCAAGGGGACACAACTTCTGCACCTTTAATCCAGAGGCAAAACATTGCTCTGCCCTGCTAAAGCCCAGCCTCAGGCACTGCAGGGCCCTCTCTGTGCCTTCCTACCTGATGTGCATGTGTGTAAATGCTTGGAAGTGGCACTGGAGAATCAGCCCTGGATGGCCTCCCACCCTCTTGGAGCAAGGGCAGGCTGGAAAGCAGCTGGGGCATTATCCTTCCCTCAATCCCTCCCTCCCATCCACTCCTCCCACATGGCCAACCTCTCTCAAACTTCAGTGGTGCCACAATTTGTGACATCTCTCCCTGCTGGGAGCCCGTGTCACTGGGGATGAGGGAGCCCGAGCTGAGGGAATGCTTCCAAAACACCAGGGTGCTGCTCAGCAGGGGCAGGCAGGGGGGTCAGCCCCTGAGGCTGTGGCTGCTCACAGGACCAGGCTCCCTGGAGATGCTCACAGAGAAGTTCTCAGATGTTTTTTCCTCCAACAGTGGCCACAGTTTGAAGTAAAAAAAGGAGGTTGTGGCCAGGTGGAGGTTGGGCTCTTCTCTCCCGTGACAAGTGACAGGACAAGAGGAAATGACCTAAAGTTGTGCCAGGGGAAGTTTAGCTTGGATATTAGGGAGAATTCCTTCGCTGAAAGAGATGTCCAGCCCCGGCACAGGCTGCCTAGGACAGTGGTGGAGTCACCATCCCTGGGAGTGTTCAAAAGCCACGTGGATGTGGCACCTGGGGACATGGGTCAGTGGTGGCACTGGCAGTGCTGGGGGAACAACTGGACTCGAGGATCTCAAAGGGCTTTTCCAACCAAAATGAAGGGCAGTGTTCCTTGGTGGCACAGCCACTTGCTCTGGGGTCAGACTTAGGCTCCATTTCCGTGGGATCAGCTCCTTGGGATAGGCTCAGGGCTGCAATTCGTGAAGGTCTGAATGGTGCCAAATCTGGGAGTGGAGGTTCCTCTAGGAGCCACCGACCTCCCATTAGTGCCAGGGCACTGCCAGGGCACTGTGCTGTGCCATGTGCCAACCTGAGCAGGGACTGGGCAGTAACAGCACCAGGGAGGAAAAGGGGCACCAGGATAAGCTGGGCCCAACACAGAGGAAAAAAGAAACAAATTTAGTCACAAAGCCACTTCTGTGTCTGGAAGGAGAGGTAGGGCAGGGAGTCTGGAGGCTGTGCTGAGCTGCAGAAGTGCAGGACAAGCCCTGCACAGCCCTGGGGAGCAGCAAGGGGCTGTCCAGAGCTGCCTTCCAGCCCCTCACCCGGGGTTGGACCGGGGCTGGGCATCCCAGCAAAGCCCCGCTGGTGCCAGTGAGGAAATGAGGTGAGGAAATGAGCACTGCAGCAGCCCCGGGAGCAGTTCTGGTGCTCCTTGTAAGCCCTGGGGACAGTTCTGGTGCTCCTTGTGAGCCCTGGGGGTAGTCCAGGGTCTCCTTGTTTTTCCAGGGGTTAAGCTCAGCTGGTCATTAATGTAAATGGCTGGGTAAATTATGCACACTGTGCATTTTCACACAGAATCCCCCAGCCATGCTCCTGCTGTCAGCCAGCACCCCCCTGGCACCAGCAGCACCAGCAGCACCAGCAGCCTGCTCTCAGAGCCAGAGCTGCATGTGAAAGGGCTTTATTCTATTAGGAACACAAAACCCAAAGCAAACATGAAAACAGTCTGGCCTGGGGAGCCATCCCCTCCTGCCAGTGGAGAGCAGAGTCCGGCAGGAGGGACAAACAGCACTGTCACCTCCCTGCACGTGTGACAGAGGAGCCAACGGGAGGGACCCTCTTCCACAGAAACACACAATGCTTTGGGTTGGAAGAGACATTAAAAATCATCCCTTTCCACCCCCTGCCATGGGCAGGGACACCTCCCACTAGCCCGGGTTGCTCCAAACCCCGTCCAACCTGGCCTTAGGCACTTCCAGGGATGGGGCAGCCACAGCTGCTCTGGACAGCCTGTGCTGAGGGCCCCGGAGCTGGACACAGTCCTCTGGGTGAGCTCTCACAAGAGCCAGGTAGAGCAGGCAGAGGGTAAAGGAAAGGGCCACCTCCTGACCACCCTATGGATCAATCCATAGCCCTGGCCTAGAGGCAGCAATTCTACCGCAGCCTAGATCCAGTCTCCCCTATCTCCTTCCCACATCTCCCTCTCCGTTTTTTCTCACAAGATGCTCTGCTCCTTGAATTCTGCTCCTGTCTCTCCTTACTGCTGGTCTGAGCCCAAATCACATCATCATGTCATTACCACGCCGTGCTCCTGATTTCCTGGCACACGGTGTCCCTGTCGGGAGGCGGCTCCGCTTGCTGCGCGCCAGGGAACTCGTGTTGCCATGAGCAAAGCAGCATTCCTATCTGTCATCTTCCACGTGCTCCCAGCCCCCTGCTCCACACAGCACACGGGGTCTGGATGGCCGGTCTGGCTGCCCACTGCCCAGCCACACACACAGAGCTCCTGCGGGCAGAGCTCTGGGTGCTGCTGCTCTGCTCCGTGCCGAGGTGCCAGGGCTGTGCTGACGAGCAGCACGAGCTGCAAAGGGAATTCCTCTCCTTCCCCTTCCTGCCATCACTGTGACCATGTCCCCGAGGGGCACCCGTGAGGGACCACAGAATTGTTTAGGTTGGAAAAGCACCCCAAGATAATCAAATCCAACCGTTCCACCAGCACTGCCAGTGCCACCACCAGACCATGTCCCCAGGTGCCACATCCACACCTTTCTTGGACCCTTCCAGGGACAGTGACTCCACCACTGCCCAGGGCAGCCTGTTCCAATGACTGACCACTTTTCCATGAAGAAATTTCCCCTAATATCCAATCTAAACCTCCCCTGCCATAACCTGAGGACAGAACCAGGACACGCTACACAGAGAGTAAAGCACCCCTGGGGCACCGCACTGTCCCCCCGAGCACGTGGGGCCAGGCTGCCCACCCTGCCGGGTGCCACATCAGGGGCCTGAAACCCCCTCCTTGGCCTGACCTGTGCTGAGGATGGAGGCACAGACAGAAAGGACTTCATGGCTGAGGAACTTCACAGTGTCAGGGCTGAGCAGGGGGAGACCATGGCAGGAGCCTCAGCCTGCCCTCCACCACCCACCCTAAATTCCCAGGGCAGTGCCAAGTGCCACACCTGGAGCAAAATCCCTTTAGCCAAGAAACAGTTTCCAATCTGAATATGCAAAGAGAAGACCCTTGTGTGGGACAGAGGCATCCAGAAGAACCTGCTCTGTCCCCAGAGGACAAGTAACCTTTCAGACAGCCCTTCTGTCCCTCCAGCTGCCCTGAGCACACGGAGCAGGGAGGGACAAGGACTCAGCACTGACACCTCCAAACCCACAGAACCCCCAACAGCACAAGAACAAAGCAGATGTTGCACTCCCCCAGACAGCCACATCTGGGGCGTTTCCTCAGCCACATGCTGCAGATATTTGCCCAATTCTCTTTCAAGTTTTCTCTTTCATAGCTCTAGTCTTTACAACACTCTGTGAGAAGCTGCTTCACAAGCAAACCTGGTGCTGGTGGAAGGAGGCTTCAAGGTCATCAGGCACTTCCCAGCAACTCAGTGGAAGTTGTCCCAGGTCCCACATCTTATCCACAGCTCTCTGGTTTCTCAGAGAGGGTGTTCAGCAGTGCCTGTTGTTCCTGGCACACCATGCTCCACCATCTCCAAACATCACTGTGAGCCCCCCCGTGCCCCACCTGTCACTGCAGAGCAGGGACACTGACCCACACAGGGTCCCCTGGGACCACAGGACATGTGGGCTGAGGGGGACACAGACAGACTGACAGCACTGAGGGAGGGGAAGCACTGGCCAGGCCAGGTGGGTTACCTGACCAGGTGTAGTCACGAGAGCTCCTGGAGCACCACAGTCACCCAGAGCTGAAATCCTGGGGTCCCTTACAGTCCCCACAGAGGGCAGCTGACCCAGCAGCCCAGCACAGGGACAAGGGGACAGAGAGCCCTGGTTCTGCCGGAGGTGGAGCCCCCCAGCAGTGGGGACAGCCCTGCCCACGGCCCCTGGGAAGGAGGAATGAGTCAGTGCTCGAAGGCCACTCATGCATGGTGTGGGTGGAGCAGAGCTGCAATTTCTTCCCCAGGAGATTACACTCCTCGCAAAGTCCTTTTTGTTTATTTCTCCTTATGGAACACAGCAATTACTCGCTCCTCAACTCCTCCGCACCCGGGGCTGCCACACGTGGGCAGGAGACACTCAGCACCCTGCCAGTGTGCCAGGCTGGCAGCAGAGCGCTCAGCCAGAGCCAGGAGCTCCTCCCAGGACCGATGTGACACCGAGGAGTCAGAGCTGACCACCAGCCTCAGCCCAGGCCACAAACCACCTGCACCCCCACTGCCACCCCAGTGCTGAGCGGGACACCCCGAGCTGCGGCAGCCAGAGGGCACCAGTGCTGCCCAGCCGTCAGACACAGCTCGGCTGGGGCATTGGTGGGGGGGAAGCAGGAGAAGCCGGGAGGATGCTGGAAGGAGCCTCAGGGCTCCTCCTGGCTCTGTCACACTCTCGCTGTGCAAGCTGAGAGGGTGTCACCCGGATTCCCCAGTGAAACGCGAGTGTAGCTCACTGCCAGCTCCAGACAAACGGAGCTTTTAGTGCTGGGGACACTCCATGACACTTCCCAGGGACAGCTGTGAAGTCCCTGCTCCAAGCAGAGCCCTGAGGCCGCTCACTGCCCATGAAGGGGAGCAGCAGCTCCCCTACTCCTGCAGGACCCCCCATCCTACCCCTGCTGGGGTGGCCACCACCTCCTGCAGCTCTGCCAGCACTGGATCCTGCCCTGCCCAGGACCAGGGCTCAGGGACAGGTAAATAAAGGAATGTGCTGAGGGGCCGTCAGAAGCAGCGCTGCTCACAAGTCGGGCTGTCCTTTGGGGAGGGGCACGGCTGAGGACAGCACCCAGCTCACAGCACACTCAAACATTAGAGCTGGCTTCGATCAGCATCACAAGAGTGCAGGGCTGCTCCATGAGCAGCTTCAGGCACTGCTGTGAGAGCACGGAAAACCCAACAGATGTTGTCCAGGCAGGATCAGAAGAAAAGCAGAACCACTCCAGGAAAGGTGACCTCAAGGAAAAACTCCTCCTGTTGTGCTCTACACGAGCTCTCCTTGTTTGGAAGAACACAAGGAGAAGGATTATTTCCTGAAGTCTTCAGAGCACACAGCAGCTGCACTGCCTGGGGCCTCTGCTGCCCACCAAGGGGCCACAGGGAAGCACTGGTGCTCCATTTGCTGCCAGGAGGTGCCCCCAGGGCAGCCTGCACCCCCGAGACCCAGCACAGCCCATGGGACAGATGGGCTGTTCCTGTTTTGGCCCCCATCTCCTCCAGAGCACACAGTGGAGTTCAGGGCAATATCAAGGTGCCCTGGGCAGGGTCACTCCTTACACTCGTGTCACCCTCCAGTCCAGAGCACATCCAGCAGCAGGGGCTGGAAGAGGGATGTCCCTGTGGGATGTCCGTGTGGCTCTGCCCCAGCCCGGGCAGGGCTGCACACACAGCACAGGCTCCCAGCCCCCCTCATCCTGCTGTGCTTTGGGGGAAATCCTGCCACTCCAAGGCATCTTCCAACCAGCACAATTTCTGTCCCTCAGTGTGGAATTGGGATCTTCCATGGGCACCGTCCCTGTGGGAGCTGCAGAGACCTTTCCCTGGCTCTGGTCACTCACAGCCCCAGGGCTGAGCCCTGTCGCAGCACATCCCAAGGAGGAAGAGCTGCAGGGTTGGAGGCAGAGATCACCTTGTTCTGTTCCATCATCCCACAGCTCAGCTCAGACTTTGCTGTCCTTCCTCAGACACAAGCAGCCTTGCTTCCCCCAAACGCCACTGTCCACACACCCATCCATCCTGCCCCACCTACTCACACATCTCCCCACACTGCCTTCCTTGTGTCTTCTTGCTAAATCCAAGCAAGTATTTGCATTCCACCTCCTCAAACCCACTCCTGACCCATGGCCTGATGCCACAGGCCACCACCCACACGCAGGAAGGTCTTCAGAGCAAGCTGCTGCTCTCCTCCCGTCATCTGCAGGGGTTCAGGGGTTCAGTGCTCTCCTGGAGACCTCCCCATGTGTTTTCTTGAGCTGCTGCTGCCACACAGGGACTCCAAAGCCGGGAAGGAGCAAAATACTCAGCATCTTCACACCTCCAACAAGCCAGATCTAATTAGTGCCCCCATCCCTGGCAAACCAGCCTCCATCCCTGCCTTTGCCTCTGCTGGTTCTCCAGGGCAAAGAGCTCTTCCACTGATTCTGTGGCTCAGGAGGACCTGCCCCACCATGCTGGGCCCTTCACTTCACTTCTGTGTCCCATCACACAGGACAGGCTCCTGTCACACCTCCCGTTCCAGGTCTCTGCAGCCACCACACCCAGCAGGGGCCAGTTGTGGAGGGCAGGTACCTTGGGAACTCCCCACCCGCTCATTCCCATTCCCTTCGGGAAGGAGCCAGGTCAGGGAGGCAGGACGGGCAAGCAGAGCTCTCCACCACTGCATTTCCCCATTGATTCACAGGAGCAGGAGGGGCCAAGATAGGCAGCAAAGGGGGGTATCAGGGGGTTAGGGAGGAGGAGAAATAGCTTTGAAAGCCGGGCACAGACACAGGGGATGGGTGAACAGCAGTAGTCAGGCAGCAGCTGAGCAGGAGTTCCCATTCCTTGGCACTTCCCTCACCTCCACTCCCTGCAGGACAAGCGGAGCTGCTGCTGGTGGCACTTCATGGCCGTAAGCCTTTGCCACGAGCACCACAGTGAGGGCTGAGCAGGTCCTGTCCCAGCAGCCCGGCTGGATGCAGCAGGCCCTGCTCACTCCCCAGACAAACCCAGCTCCTTGCAGCGCTCTGATGTCCGAGACACCCCGGGGGCATCCAGCCTGAGCCGCACTCACTCCTCCTTCACCCCCAGCATTTCACACCTGCTTTGCACACCTGGTGTGCAGCCAGAGGGCCCAGGAGCCCTTTCCTGGGGATTCCTCCCTCCCTTCTGCCCTGTAAGACCAGAACCTCGAGCTCTCATCACCCACCACAGGGCAGGAGGGGGCAGGGAGGTTCCGAGGGGGGCTGCGAGGAACCGGGGGAAGAAACAGAGCCCAACGCCCCCGGCTGCTCTGGACCCTCCGCTGTGTGATGCACACACTGGCAGCTCCCCTTTGTGAGCACCCATGGCTGCACACACAGCTCTCAGGGACCCTCCTGGCGGCACAGGTGAAGCCACCAAAAGATGCTTTCACTGAGTGGTGACCATGGGGAAAAACCTGGTTTAGTGCTGGCACCAGACAAAACCTGCCATCTCCTTCCAGTCGTGAAGCACAGGGACACTGATGAGTTGCCTCATTAGAGCTGGATGAGGACCCCTGCCACAATCAGAGGAGTTGTCTTTTGAAATAGCAATAAATGTTTTGCCACTGAAGAAGGAAAGAAGAGGAAGAAAAAAAATGTAAATCAAAGGTAGCATTTCCCTTGGGAGTTGAAAAGAATCTTTGCAGGGAACAGTGGATAATAAGGAAGGTGGAACATCTTCTTGCTAATGCAGGAGAGATCTTGACCTACCCGATTCTGCTGAGGAATGAAACGAGTGCGAGCCCCAGAAGGAACATTAGATACATTGGTTATTGGTCTTGTTAAGAAAATAAGTCCATTAAATGAACACTCTTGGGCAGACAGAAGTTTCAGCAGTGCTGAACAAGCAGAGCCCTCCCCAGAGAGCTCGTGCTAATGAAGTAAAGCCATTAGAGCCCCCAAGTGACCACCCAGCACAGCTGGGTGACGTGTTTAACCAGTCCCTGCTGCACTGACTGCACATGCACGGTCTCTCAGAAGTCTGCCAAGCTCAGCAGACTCTCAAGTGATGCTTTTTAAATCCTGAAGTGGCTGTTGGAAAGACAAAACAAAAATACCCCCAGACAAGGGGCTGTGCTTTGCACAAATGGAAGAATTGAGCCCAAGGGGCCACCCAGCACTTCAGCCTGACTCCTCTCCTCTCCTAAGGTTTGCCAGCTCATCCCTGCTCCATCCCCTCATGCCCAGGTGGCAGGAATTCACTCAGGGAGATTTGTGGATCTCACAGAGGTGGTCAGGCAGTCCTTTGGCAGGAGCCTGTGTCACTGCCCTGCTCTGGAGCCACTGACCACAGGTGTCCCTGGACAGAGCCATCCATGGGCCAAGCAGGGGACCCCATCCCATGGGATGTGTGTGAGCGGCTCACATCAGTCTGAAGGGCACAAGAATTCACCCAGAGAAGGATTTCTGCACTGAGTGAAATCTTATTAATGTGGCCTCATAAAATCCTCCATCAAAGCTTATTAAAGAATAATTGAGTTTCTGTTACTGGGAGCACTCGGGCTCTGCTTGGAGGGAACACCTGACCTGAAATGCAGGTTGTTGCAGGACTGTCAGGTGCAAAGCCTGCTCTGGTGATCCATGGATCAGGCAATCCTGGGTGCTGGAGCAGCCAGCCCCTTCCACGCTGGGAGAGATCAGGGCCTCAGCACATGGGAAGCACCAGCTCCCAGCTGGGGTGTCCAGGACAGCTCAGGACAAGCCACAGTGTTCAGCCATGAGGCAGCAGTCCCAGGGATAACCCGGGGTTAACCATTCCCAGGACTGTCTCCAGCTAGCTGTGTTAGCCAGGCACAAGGATTCCCTGCAGCCAAGTGCTTAAAGCACACAGATGGATCAGGAACACCGAGTTGTTCCTGTAGCACAGATGCAAAATTCCAACATCCGACACCAAACCTGTGAGGATGGAGCCACCCAGAGGTCCCTCTCCGGCTCTGAAGCCCCTGCTCTGCACAGCAGCAGCTTTCCTGCTTGCAGGGAGCATTTGCTCCATCCGACCAAATTTTAACAGCCAAGTTTGATTTGAAGCCCCCGACGATGCTCCTCAGGGGAACCCTCCCCAAAAAGGCAGAAGAAGCCCCTCCCTCCCAGAACAAAAGGAAAGGTGGTTTTGGGGAAGCAGTAAAAACTCCCACCACTAACAGGGCTGCTCCTGGAGCAGTAACTCGTGAGCTGCTTGCCAGGCCAGGGAAGTGAGGAGCAACTGGCACAGCAAGGGCAGAGTCCCACAGGGAATTCCTGTCCTGGCTAACCTGGGGCACCCAACGCCAACTCCTGTAAAACAATTACTGGCAATTCCCATTGCTTAGAATCCTAAAATGGTTTGGGTTTAAGGGACCTTAAAGCCCATCCAGTCCCACCCCCTGCCATGGGCAGGGACACCTTCCACTATCCCAGGTTGCTCCAAGCCCCGTCCAAGCTGGCCTTGGACACTTCCAGGGATGGGGCAGCCACAGCTTCTCTGGGCAACCTGTGCCAGGGCCTCACCACCCTCACAGGGAACAATTCCCTCCCAATATCCCATCTATCCCTGCCCTCTGACAGTGGGAAGCCATTCTGCCTTCTGTCACTACATGCCTTTGTTTAAATGAAGATAATTTCATTAAAAAAAAAAAAAAGAGAAAAAAAATCTTCACAGGATAAAACATGTCAGATTCTCAAGGAAATTCCTGTCCCTTGGAGATCCTTTCCCAGCAGACATGGGCACCTCTTCGCTTGCTCAGGTGCAAGAAGAATCCCAAATTCTGTCCAGTTAAAAGGAACAGCTCTTGTTTCATGCAACATCCAATACCTCCACAGCAAGGAGACAGATGTGGAGAAATCCACATCTGCTTCACTGCTGGGGAGGGATGTATTTTCCAAATGCTGCTGTATCAATAATAACATCCTTGATGTCCCTCTTTTCCAAACATCAGCAGCCTCCTGGGAACCCACAGTTACTCCTGGGGCAAGCCTTCCTGGATGCTCCAAGCTCTTCCAGCGGCTCCTCAGCTGAGGGAGAAATCAGGGATTTTTGAACAAAAACCAACAACGACTTCCTTTTATCTGATTTACTTATTTAAAAATACCTTTAAGCTTGAAACTTGCTTTTATATTTAGTGTAATATATAAAAATCACAGCAATTCCCTTTATGCCACCCTGCCCCTAAAGCGTGCAGGCACAGCCATCAGGGCTGGGAAGGAGAAGCAGCTTTTGCTTTTAAAAATCAACAAAGGTGGCTAAGCCTGCCTTCGTGAGGGGAAAAAAATATTTAAAATGCTGAAACCTGCAGCACAGGACAGAACTACATCCCATTCTGGGGAGCCCCAGGCAACCAACAGCCCCCAAACTCCAGCCCAGGGGGTTCGAGGAGCTCCAGGCTCCCTCCCCTCATCTCCCCACTCTCTGATCAATGCCTGCACTCTTCACCATTCCTCCTTTACAAATACCAGCTGATTTCCTGAATTATTTAATGGCTGTGGTGGGAAGAGACATAATCTTTCCAGGCAGATACAGTAAGCAAACTGCAGAGGGGCACTGCAGGGGCATTCCCGACTGCTGGCACCTTGCTCTTACCAGGTCAGCCTTGCCTGGCACCTATGAGAGAGCTGCAACTCTCTCACAGAGGTGGAAAACGTTCCAGGGCTACAGCTTCAGGGATCTGAAGGCTGGGAGAAGGCTCAGCACTCCTGTAAAACATCCCGTTGGATCCACACCGCCCACAGCCAGGCCACGGACACAGCCCTGGGACGGGGGCAAGGGAAGGGAACCTCGCTCCCTTCTCCCTCTCCCTTGCTGCCTGCCCGAAGCCAGGGCCTGGCAGGGGCTGTGGCACAGGGGTTTGGTTCCAAATCCACGGATCCCCTCGAGCTGGAGTGGCCAAGGGCCGCTGGAGCCCCAGCTCAGCTCCATGGAGAGGGGAAGGTGCCAGCACTGCAGGGTGCAGCACATTCCTGCTGCAGCTCCTCCCCCGGGAACCCACCAGACCAGGCAGGGCAGGAGCGGGACCGCTGCACCCAGGGCAGTGGCTCCATGGATTTTTCCTCCTATTGATTAACCCATTTGCAGTTTATTTGCATTGAGGCTGCCTTGCGGCTCATTAGCACTCTCCTAATGAGGCCCCTGCGCAGTCAATGCCTCCCGTGCATTAATTACCGGCTCAGCCCGTGTTCTCTGGAGCACCCCCACATCCCTGCTCCAGTTCCCCTCTGGTTCGTACACTTGTCTCCACGGGACAGGCTCCCAAATCCCAGCAGGACAGGAGTGCAGTGTTTGGAGAAGTGGCTGTGGAATAGGAATGACCAGTGACAGCACATCCCTTTTGCAGGATCAGGGCTGCCCAACACGCCCCTGTGGTAGCTCTGTTTGACAATTACCAGCAATACCAGGGGAAGATGATTTCCTTTTTCAGAGAAAGGAATCAAGGGGCTCCACTCCATTTTTTCCATATTCCAGGAGCTCGGTGCCAGCCAGTCCATCTGCAGCAGCTGGTGCAGCCTATGTCCAGCTGCCAAAGCAGTTGCAGATATAAACATTGCTCCAAACAAAGGTGCTGTGTGTCTAAGAGACCCTGGAAAACCTCCCTCCTGGTAGATGTTAAAGGCACAAATGGATTTTCTATCGTGTTATTTCTGGATTAGAAATCCTAGGGTACAATAGTAACAAACACCAGAAAAAACTAATAAATCCAGAAAAAGACTTGAACTGAACCACAAAGCACAGAGACAGGCAGGGTTATCACAGGAAAACACTGAGCAAAGAAGAAAAATTCAACTTACCATTAAGCAGTAAAAATGAAAGCCCCAAGGAAGAGTTGCTGGTTCAAATAATAATTAACCCTGAGCTCACTTCAGATTTAAAACCACAGCATTTAACAAGCTACTGATCACTTTCCACACCTTCCCACCTGCCCTCTTTCACCTTCAGTTTGCTTTTAGAGAACAAGAACACCCCTGGATCACATCTGACACCACACAAATTGTGCTGCTCGAGGTCTGCAGGCACTGCTGCCACAGAGGTGCACAAGTGCAACCTGAACTGCTGAACCACGCTGGGAGTGACTCCCAGTGCCACAATGGAATCAGGGGCACCGATCCACCCCAAAAAAAGACAAAAGGGGTCTGGCTGCTGCCTTGGCAGTGGGCAGGAGGTGGTGGAAATAACAGGTGAAGCCACACAAACCATTGGAGCAAAATGTGTCATTTCTCTTCCCAGTAAAACAAGGGAGTAGTGCAATACTGGGACAGGAAGGCAGCTCCCTACAGCCTCAAGCAGCACATTCCTCAGTTTTGGGTTTGCAGGGTCTAGAAGGAAAACACGGAGGCCCCACACTGGAAAACTGTCCCTGAGGCTGAAAACTCTGGTTTGGCCAACGTCACTGAGCCTGTGGGAGCAGTGAAAAGGAACGGAAGAGCAGTTCTGGGGGCTGGGTACACTCGCTCTGGGCTTTGCACACTGACTGCAGGAGGCAGTGCAGCCCTGGGGGCACCCGGCTCATGCCACTGCTGACTCCCGAGGGACCAGCCTCACCTGGGCTCAGCAGGGCTCTGCTCCATCCCAGTCTGCAGGGAAAGCACAGGTCAGAGGGCAGGAATGGTGCCAATCTGCCTCTCTGGCACAGCCCTGGCAGCTGGACAACTCTCCCCATGAGCATGGAGCTCATGCCTCAGTGCCCCTGCAGAGCACTCCCAGAGCTGCTTGTCCTGACCCCAATTCAGTGTGGAACCAGAGCTGCAAACACATCCCAAATTACACTTCATTAGCTTGCAGCAACGTGTACTTACACACAATCTCTCTTTGGCTTTCAGGCAACAATATTCACCTCAGCTGGAGGAAGGGGCAGCGTTATCATCACCCAAGGCTTTGGAAGAGCAAGAAAATATTCTTCTATTTCATGTTGCCACCTGCCTTTCACACCTTCCTGCTTACTCCCACAGGAATGACTGCACCCTTTTCCCTCCCAAATTTATATTCTCACCTTGTAAACATCCAACAAGTTGCTTCCTATGTGCCCACTTCCCTTTTCCCTCTAAGTGTGCAGTGGGGTCCTATGAAGATCCACCTGTGTTCAGCTGAAGGTTTGCTGCCTGTTTCCTGCCCAACAGAGGGACAATGTCCCCATGGCCTGGCTCCTCCCTGCCTGTTTTGTGGTCTAGCAAGAGATAATAATGAGAGATAATAATGAGAGATAAGGGAGCTTATAAAAAGGAGGGACAGGGACGTTTTAACGGTCAGATACCGACAGGACACAGGGAGTGGCTTCCCACTGCCAGAGGGCAGGGTTAGATGGGATATTGGGAGGGAATTGTTCCTTGTGAGGGTGGGGAGACCCTGGCACAGGTTGCCCAGAGAAGCTGTGGCTGCCCCATCCCTGGAAGTGTTCTGGGTTGGAAGGGGCTTGGAGCAACCTGGGATAGTGGAAGGTGTCCCTGCTCATGGCAGGGGGTGGGATTGGATGGGCTTTAAGGTTCCTTTCCACCCAAACCATTCCAGGATTCTGTGATTAGCTGTCCCTACTAGAACCCTGCCAAAAGAAAAAAAACTCACAATGAAAATACAATCATATTCTCTTTTCTCAACTGCTGAAAGGGCAGCTCATCATGGGAACCTGACTATTACAAATTGTTGATTTTCAGTCCCTGTTTTTGAGCTTTAACAAAGACACCCTCCAATCCAGCTCTCCAGCAGAGCAGTGAAGCATTGCCAGGACACTGAGGGCAGGCCTGGCCAGCCCTGTGCTCCTCCCTCCCTTCCAGGCAGGGCCCAGGTCCCTGCTCCCTTCCCTACCAACATCAGGGATCTGTGTTCTGCTCCCAGGCACCAGAACCTTTCACTGGGCTGGTGCAAAAAGCCAACAAACCTTGGTTTGTTGCCTTGTTCTGCAAAGCTGGGACCATTCCTTACAAATGATTGGAAAGACAGCACTGCCTGTGGATCCAACCCCTGCGAGGAGGCAGGGAGAGCACGGTCACACTGCTGGACAACAGATCCCAAGGTCCTGAGGACAAGAAAGCACAGAGGGGAAGATCTAGGAATAAAACACTTGCCAAAGTGGAGTGACCACCCCACAGGGCCCGTAGTCAATCCTGAATCCATTTCACAAGACACCACAGGAATGCAGAGTCCTGTGGGAACAAGGGACAGGCCCCCAGCAGCAGATGAGGGCTTCCAACAGCCCATTCCTGTGGGAATTTCCTGATCTGGAAACACCTCAACATACACCTTCTTCCCAGCACAAGTTGAGCTTTCTGCCACTCTTGAGTACCTTTTCTGTCCTGGAATGTCACAGATCATCTGCAGGGACACTGGAGGTTCTGATGAGGAAGGGAAGGCGGTGTCACTGCACCACAAGCTTTGGCTAAATAACTAAAAGCCACTCACAGAGATGTGTTCTGTAGGCAAGGCTCTTCTGGGATTTATATTGAACTACAAACGACTAACAGTGTTATCCTGGTTGACATGCACAGAGATTCCTGAGGGAGGCTGAGAGCCGAGGCCCTGAGCAGCTGAGGAAGCACCACGAGCTTCTTATAGCCCGTCCCTGGGAACAAAGGAGAGACTGCCACCAGGGAACAACATAGGATTTCCAACTATAAAAAACCAGAGGATCCAGTTCTTGTGGAAATCTGACCTTTTATCTTAGGCTGGCTCTGTGCTTTAAGACCTAGGTGACTACAGTCCAATAATTTCTCGTCACCAAACTGACTCTTTCACACCGGGCAAAACAGAGCATCAGCAGTAAATACAAAAGGTTTTAAGAGAATGGGAGGAACAGGAATAAGATACTGAGGTACTGGGTGTATGAAACGGGCTTTGAGCCCTCCTTCCCAACAGCTGAACCACAGTAAGCACCCATGAGCATCCTGTAGAGCAGTGAAACAGGCATGGTCACACCACTGTAACACCAGCCCAAAAAGAGCTGAACCTCAGTTCACAGCCTGGGTTTGGGCTGCCAAAACCACTCAGTGGTTTACACCCCTAAACCACAGGTGCTCTCCAAACAGGGCATCAGCTCCAGCCCAGCAGGAGATGGGAGCAGGGAAGCAGAGGGCAGCTGAGTGCAGGGGTATCTTGGCAGTGTTAGATTTACGGCTGGACTCCATGATACCAAAAGGTCTTTTGCAACTTTAATGATTCTGTGAATTTGTATGTGATTTGTGTTTTATGAGGAGATGCTGCAGCAGGGCTGCGAAAAACCCCAAGGTGTCCAAAGCAGCCTCATGGCAACACCCAAACTCCTCCAATACCTCACAAAGTTCAGCATCCTCCTGGGTTTTCCACATCTGCTCCTACAGCAGAACGAGGATCAGCTTCAGAAACAGGCTTTAAGAAGCTGGCAAGGTTGGAGAAGAGAAGGAAAGAGTCATTTAAAAGCTGTTTGCTCCTAAGGGGGCATTTGGCTCAGTCCACCTGCACCCCCTCAGGCAGCTCCACCACCACAGGGGCACAGTCATCAGGCTCTGCCTCAAAGTCCCATTTAAACTTCTTCGTTAGGTGAGCCTTGAACTTTTCAGCCTTCTTCCTTAGAGTCTCATCCACAGCAGCACTGCAGGTGCAGGAAAACAGCACCTGAAACAAAGAGCAGAGGTCAGAGGAGCTCAGCCATGGCACCAGCTGGGCATCTCCTCCCTACAAAGATACCAGTAACAGGGAGCACCAGGAGAGAGTCAGGTTAGGATCCACCACCTCGGGACTGGCTCCAGCTTTGGGGGTACTCAACCAAAGCCTTCACCTCTCATCCCACAGCCCCGGGCCCATCCTACCTTCACACCACTGAGTCAGCACCAGAAATACCTGCACTCAGGTAAGAACTTTCTTTGAATCAGGAGTGTATTTGTACTGTGGAATTCTGAACTATGCCAAAGTGTGAGCTCAGGAAAATGTCTGAGCAGAAGGAATTAAAATGAAAGAGCATTAGTAGTAGCCAAATTTCCAGCACGTGTCCAAAGGGCCAACAGGTAACTGCACCCACGGTTTCCATGGGTAGAGATCTACCCAGGTATTTTTCCAATACTACCAAGACCTTAGGATACAGAGGAAACTTGAAGAGAAGACCTTGAATGTAAGAGAGGAATGGGAGCTCTCTGGAAAAAGTCTGGTTATTTCCAGCACAGCCATTCCCTGGTGCAGAGGGTGCTGAAATCTGGAGTAGCCTCTGCCTTCCATCACCCAAACACAGATATATTAATGTGTCAAATTCACAGCTTCTGTTGGCACTTCGAGAGGGAGAGCATCTGTGTGTGATGAGCAGGGCACTCAGCCCCAGAGCCCATCTCTTATCAGCCTGCTTCTGCTCCTCCTGAACCCGTGATCCAGAACTAATTTCCATAAAGAGAAATCTCCTCTGGGGAAAATGCAGCCTCTTATTTGGGAGAGACCTGCTGAAAGCTGGATAAAACACTGACAATGAGCAGCAAAGTTCGTTGCTTTGTGGATTAATATTTGCCTTTTCTTTGCTCATTCTACTGTAAAACTGCCTCTAGTAGGACTCTTATACAACAATGCTGCTGGTAGGGAAAAAAAGATTAAAAGATTATACTTCCCACTTCTCCTCAATGAATTGCACATTAAATTAGTTATTTTATCAATATTTTTTCTTTTCTTTAAACATTGGTAGGGCTGCACAGTCAATGGTGGTTGTGCTGTGCTCTTCTTGCCTTGGATCAAACTCCAAAAATGAAGTTGCTGCTTTCAGAGCTGAGCAGGAGCTACACAGACAATGAACACACTCCCCCACACTTCAGCACCTGCCCACTCCCAGTTAAGGCAGATAATTCTGATGTCTGTGTATGAAGTGAGGGGTAAGGCAAGTCCCAGAGCTTCCCTGGCACTATTTCAGGGAAATCCCATGGGAGAAACAGAGAACTTTGAGTGAGGAAGGGTTCAGTTTGCAAGGTTTTTCTTTGTCACTGGGAATGTGGTCACTCCTGCCAGGGCTTAAGGGTGATCCCTGACACCAGCACAACTCCTGCTGTGGAAGTAAAACACAGCCTGAGGTAACCCAGGGGAGGACAAGACTCAGGCAGCGAAAACCAGCAGTAAGGGATGCTTCCCAAATTCCCCTCAAGTGCAAAGAATGGCTGGTTGACACATTCTGTGTACTGCTGTGAACCTGCAGAGTTGCTCTGAGTGTGCTGCAAACCGAGCTGGGTTGTCCAGTCCTGTAGTGAGATGGAAAAATCCCTACCAACAGAAATAAAGTATAAATTAAAAAAAAAAAAAAAAAATCCAGACTTGTAAGAATCCAAACAGAAAAATATGAAAGTCACTTGATCAAAGCAATGCTTCACGTAACATTTTAGCCAGCAATTAAAACCAAACACCTCCACCCTCCCCAAAGCTACAGCAAGAACTTGAGAGTTAACAAGGAGAGGAGTAGAACTGCTCCCTGGGAAAGGAGAAGGCACCAAACTGCGTCGAGCACCTGTAGCACTGCTACCCCCAGCTCCCTGCAGGGACGGCTGCATTGCTGAGCTCCAGCAGGGTGTCTGCTTTGGGCTTTTTTTTTTGCTTATCCAGTTTGCTGCACTGCGCTGGTTTCTCTGGGGCTGAACCACACATCTGCCCCTGCCTGTCTGGGCAGAAGCAGTTATGGAGTAACCAAAAATTCCCTCTGGATAAGAACTTGAGTACAGGAAATCTTCAGCTCTGCTGGAGGCTAACAGGAATGCAAAACTCCTTAAATACTGCCCTTAGCTCTATCAGGTTTTGCTGCAGCTTCCCTGCACCATTCACCATAAGTAAACCATTCAAGCTGCTCAAAAATCAGCATCATCAGTCCTTTATGCCGAAGCTTTCTGTGTAGCTTTTTAAGAATGAATGGCATTTTGGAAGAATTAAACAGACAGCATCCCGTACTTGCCCAGCCTCTCCTGTAGCTGTTCAGCTCAATTTCTTGCTGAATAACACAGGGAAAGAGTGAAAGAAAAGCCCTGTGTGCTCAGACAGGTTCACATCTCCCACACAGCTTAACTTCTTTCGCAGCTTCTCCCCAAATTTGCCCTGATGCCCTCCCTCCCCCTCCCACTTCTTGGGGGATAGCCACAAATGTACCTGTAAGGTGCTGGTTAAAAAGTTGTCCTGGGAGACAATGTCCACAAAGAAGTCTGCTGGGATTTCGTTGAGCTGGTGATACAGCACGGAAATGAGGTTGATGTAGAGCTCCTGGTACTTCCCTATGGCCTCTTCAGACCGGCACAGGATGTTCAGGAGCCTCTTCCAGTGCTCAAAGGCATCGTACACATTCCCAATCAGGAAGCAGATGAAAGCAAACTGCAACTCAGCTGGGTGGGTTCAGAGAAGGGAAACACAACAAAACACATGTAAGACTAAGCAGATACCCAAGGAATGTGTCCTCCCCAAAGTTCTGTAAGTGATTTATAAACCCTGGTTTGGCTTTTGCAAGGACATTCATACTCCGAACACAGACCCTGTGCTGACGCTCTGCTCTCCAGCTGGAGGCAAAGCAAAGCAGAAGGGGGCAGGTCAGCTGGAACTGTGATCATCATCACTGGAGAGGGACTTTACACACAGAGCAAGCAGCCACCTCAGGCCTTCCAACACCGAACATCAAGGCAGACCCTGCTGTTATTCTGTGAGTGTTCAGCCTGCCTGTGCTGAGTGTCCAGAGCCACGTGGGACTGCAAACACCACTGTCCTGGAATGCTGGCAGAGGTCAGCAGTACATCACCAGACATGTTTTCCTTGTTGAATTAAGAGCCAGGGTTCATCACACTGGATGCTTGGCATCAGCTATTTTGCCATTGTTCCCTAAGGTAATCTGTTCTTTGTACATCCTACAGTTGTCTTTGATCATTTTGAAAAAGAATAAATTGTGTAACGTTACTGTACAAAAAATGGAAGAAGGGAAAAACAAAGGCTCATTCCAAAAGCTGGGTTCCAGCTGGGAAGCCGGGAGGGCTTCTCCCTCCATCCTGCCACAAAACAAAACCCTGCTCCAGGACCTCCAGAGACTCAGTATTTATTTGTGTCACAGGAGGTAAAACAGGCTGCGGAGTAGTTGAGCCCTGGCAGGTCTGGTGTCCCCACAGCAGGGCTGGTACAGCCCAGACACCGCCACTGCCACTGGCAGCACATGGAGCACACAGGGAGCACACACAGGGAGCTGGGCTGCCACAGCACCAGGCAGGGAGGAATTGGTTGCTGGACCAGGAAGTGCTAGCTGGGAGACCCACCCCCACCCCCCAAACAAAGAGCAACAAGGATCTGGGGGTGCCCAGCCCCACCCGATACTCCCAGGATTCTGGAAGATCTGTTCTCAAGAGGTTCACTTAACAGGTAAAGTGCCAGGCACCAGGGCCACCTGTGACTGCTGCTTTTGGCTTAATCTGGGGCAATCTGGGCTCTGGACCCCCAGCACCACATCATCACACCACAGTATCATAGAACAGAATCACAGAATCTCCTGACTTGGAAGGGACCCACAAGGATCATCGATCCAGCTCCGGCCCTGCACACACACCCCAACAATCCCACCCTGTGCATCCCTGGGAGCGTTGTCCAAAGGCTCCTGGAGCTCTGGCAGCCATGGGGCTGTGACCATTCCCTGGGGAGCCTGTTCCGTGCCCCAGCACCCTCTGGGGGAAGAACCTTTCCTGATATCCAACCTAAATCTCCCGACACAGCTCCAGCCGTTCCCTCAGGCCCTGTCACTGGTTACACAGAGCAGAGATCGGAGTCGCAGACCTCGATGAGGTCTGACCTCAGTCTCCTCCAGGCAACCGGAACAAGCCCTGTGGATGCCAAAACTGCTGTCCTACGCTGAAGACAGACGCCTCGGGGCGCCAGGGAACAGGCACAGGCTGCATCCCGGGGCTGTGGCTTTGCAGAGAAATGACTCTACCCCTTGGCAGGCCCCGGGCGGCGCTCACCGAGCAGGCCCAGCGGCCGGCCCGCGTAGCGCTGCTGCATCACCCGCTCCAGGGCGTAGCTGAGGTCCATGCTGTGCCGGGTGATCTCCTCGGGAGTGGCCCCGTCGGGGAACGCCTGCCTGGGCAGCTCGGAGAAGCGGATCTGGGTGCCGGCCCGGGGCCGCATGCGGGGCAGCCTCGCCAGCCCCTCGGCGTAGCTGCGGCACTCGGCCCCGAGCGGCGGCCGGCGCTGCCCGGCGCGGTCCCGCGTGTGCCGCCCCGCCGCCTCCGGCAGCACTTCGGCGAAGGCGCAAATCTGCCCGCTCTCGGGCTGCAGCTCCTCCGCCGCCGCCTCGCTGATGAAGTTGCTCAGCGAGACCCACTTCTTCAGCGTCTCGTAGGGGTACGGTCCCAGGAAGGGGTCCAGCTCCCGCAGGCTCTCCCGCAGCGCCTCGCCCTGCTCGGGGGGCTCCGGCCGCACCGCCTCGCCCGCGGGGTCCCAGCGCAGCACCCGCACTTCGCGGCGCCGCAGGCTCAGGAAGCGGCCGGAGCGCGGCCCCGCGTCCCGCCCGCCCGCGCCGCCCGCACTGCAGTGCACGAAGTGCAGCCCCGGTGGCACCATCTTCACGCCGCGGAACCGCGGCCCCACGGCCCACGCGCTGTAGTCGATGCCGAACTCGGTGCCCTCGGGCACGTCCAGCACCACCACGGCCGCGCCCTCGAAAAAGAGCTGCCGGGCCAGCTCGGCGTCCGACCGCAGTGCCGCCATGGCCGGGCCGTCCCGGCCGCTCCGCACGCCCCGAGCCCCGCGCGGCCCTGCCCGGATATCCGGGCGGCGGTTCCGGGTACGGCGGAGGGAGGAGCCCCCGCGCCGCTCGGCCACGCCCGAGAGCTGGGGGAGGGGCCGGGCCGCGCCGGGCTGGGCCGGGCCGCCACTACGGCGGTGCCCCGCGGGTAGCGCACAGTGCCTCTCGATCGCCTCCCCCCCAACCCCGGCTCCTAACCCGGCGCTGTTCCACTTTGCCCCCCGGGCTCTCCATGGCTGGCGGCTGCTTGCCGCTGACCCAGTGTCCCCAAAGCCGGGCCCCAGGCCCCCCAGCTGGCTGCCGTTCCCCTGCGCCCCCCGTGCTCCCAGCCCTGCAGCGGGACAAGCGGACAAGAGCCCTGCCTGGGACTGATGGACCGATAGCCCCCACGGGACGGACACACGGGGACCTCCACAGGGACACGCAGACCCCTCCGCCGGACAGACACCATCTCAGGACCATGTCCTCCCTTTCAGAACGACAGTCAGACAGAATCCCCAGAGCGGGGCCACCTCCCCACATTCTGAGCATCCGCACAACCACCTTCGCTGCCCCATACGAGGGGCATACGAGGGGCAGCAGCCGCCACACGAAGCTGCTCCCAGCTCCACCAGCCACAATTCTCAACGGGGTGGCATCTTCATCTGCCCATTCGAGACCCCACCTGCAGAGCTGCATCCGGCTCTGGGGTGAACATCACAGGGATGTGGAGCTGTTGAAGCGAGTCCAGAGGAGGCCTCAGAGATGCTCCAAGGGCTGGAGCCCCTCTGCTCTGGAGCCAGGTTGGGAGAGCTGGGGGTGTTCGTCTGGAGAGGAGAAGGCTCCAGGGAGACCTCAGAGCCCCTTCCAGTGTCTAAAGGGGTTCCAGGACAGCTGGGGAGGGACTTTAGACAAGGGCCTGGAGTGACAGGACAGGGGGCAATGGCCTCCCACTGCCAGAGGGGAGGATTAGATGGGATATTGGGAAGGAATTCGTCCCTGTGAGGGTGGTGAGGCCCTGGCACAGGTTGCCCAGAGAAGCTGTGGCTGCCCCATCCCNTGCCCCATCCAGTGTCCAAGGCCAGGTTGGACGGGGCTTGGAGCAACCTGGGATAGAGGAAGGTGTCCCTGCCCATGGCAGGGGGGCCAGAGCTGGATGAGGTCTACATTCCCTTCCAAGCCAAACCATTCTGGGATTCCATGATTTCTATGATCTTCTCTTTAGACAAAGTCCTGTGTTTCTATGTGCAGTGCCCCGCATTGCAAGGTTCCCCCTTCACCTTTCCATCCTATCAGTCGGAAAGAGCCCACCGAGGCCCCAGGCTGATTTAGCATCAAACACATTTATTTCACTTTTATTGAATACAAGAACAGTGAGCACACACGCATACACCACCGAGCACTGAAAAGGAGTATGACCAAAGGGGGAGAGGGAGAACAAGGGAAGAGAAAAGGAGAGTTAGTGAAGGAAAAACAGTGTTGCAGTTGGTTGGTAAGGTGCTTCTCAAATAAAAATAAATATTATTATTGTTACTGTTATTATTACTCATGCAATCGCAGGCCAGGTCCAGAATGAATTTGTGGGATTGGGTAAAAACAGGCACTCGTGTCTCCCACCCCTTTCAACAGAAAGGCCCCTGGAAGAAAACAAGCAGTGACCAGCTATCCAAAACGGAGCGCGGTGATGGGCAGGCTGGGGCTGAGCAGCAGAAAGCCACACCTCGCCAGGGGAACAAGCAGTGAGCTTTTTTCTTTCCTTTTTTTTTCTCTTTAAAAAAACCAAAAAAGTTTTGTACGCTGCCACCCATAAACACGCTGTGGGAGCCAGGGGCTGCTCACTGCAAAGAGAACTCACGTCAGTCCAAGCGCACATGGAGTCTAACTCTGTAAGGCTGCCCACTCCCACAGGAACCTTCGCTTTCCAGACTGTGCACAATGCCAAAAGCAAGTCTTGAGGGTCACAGTGGCCTCGGGTGGGTTGTGGAGGTGCCCAGGGGGCTCCCCCGAGTCTGAACTGCCCCATGTGCTGGTGAACAACAACACGGCAGGCAGAGCCCCCGCCCTCCACCACCCCTGGCAGTGCCACTGCTGGGCACGGCTGGCTGGGGTGCACTGGAAAAACAAAAGAGAGAAAAGTTTCCTCTTTGCAACTGCCTTAACTACTTTTAGGTCGGGGCTCTGCTCTCTGAAGGCGCTTGGCTGGAAGCTGGGGGCTGGAAGCTGGGGACTGGCACTGGCACTGTGCTCTTGCCTTCCATGCCTGCAGGAGAAACCTCTCTGCCAGGAGAACAGACCTCACAGGGACACACTGGTAAGCAACTGGTGAGTGTGACTGCCCGGGAGCAGCTCCCTCCTGGGACAGCAACGGTGGGAGCAGGGTCTGCCCACGGCATCCTCACGGCACAGGCTCTGCTGCTCGGGCACTCTCCGAGCCCTGGAAGGACCTGGCAAAACGCATCTGTTTCTGGGCACAGTCTGTGTGAGGGGTGGGAGACTAAAGGCAAAATGGTGCAGAATCATGGGCCCTTCTGTTTCTGGAGGAGCTAGAGACAATTCCAAGAAGGAAACCCATTTATTTCCTTTCCTTTCTGGTTTTGGTTCCAAGTCTACCCGAACTGCCTGTTCACAGTGTACGGGGCCCTGGGCTTGGCCCATGGTCCCCTTCCAAAGGCAGCCATGGAGGGAGCCTATGGCTGAAGGCTGAGCTGGGAGCAGCTCCCCTGACACCTCCTCGACACATGCCTGGGCTCTCCCATCCAGCCTGGGATGCTGGGGATGCTCTGCAGTGATGGACACAGCGTGGTCCCTCCACTGCCCATCCCTAGGCAGGTTGAGGGAGGACTGCCATGGCCCTGCCATTGCTGTCCCCAGCCCAAGCACCTCGGGCAGCCCTTGCCATCCCGGGGAGCAGGGGAGGCAGGGCAGAAACAGCCCCTCTGCCTCGGACCCTACTACAAAGCTCAAGTAACTCCATTACTGGGATCCAGAAACAAAGCAAACCCTTCCCACCCCCCGGCACGGCTCCGCAGGCTGGAGGGGAGCCATGAGCCCTGCGGTTCCCACCTCGCTCCACCTGATCCCGTGGCTCTGGGGGGGCTGGGAGACCTTCCTGCCTACAGCTGGCAGAGCTGGAGTCTTCCCTGCCCCTCCAGGTCACTGCTGCCCCTCCAAACCTCACCACTACACACCACAGATCAGCCAGCAGGACAGTCCTGTCCCTTGCCCTCTCCCCTTCCCCCCAACCAGCAGTGGCCGAAACCTTCCCCGTTCCCTTCTTGCAGGACTCAAGAGTCCCACGTGTGATCTAAGAGTCTCAAAATACACCAACCACAGTCAATCCAAGAGTTAATAATTTAAAAATGTTGGCATTGTAGGTACCAGCACTGTTGAATTATTTCAGCATTGTTCCCTCCCTCCCCCTTCGTTATATATAATAATATACATAACTGAAATGCACATCCATATGAAACCCCACAGGCTGCTCGTTAGAGATGAGAAACCATAGACATATCATTTGCTTTGTTTGAAATGAAATCCATTCCTAAATACCTTCAGAGAACAAGAGGTTGAACAAGTGCACAGAGAAGATAAGGAAGGGAAGGGGAAGAGTTAACAGAACCCCAAAAAATGCAAAAAAACCAGCATGGAATGAGGAGAAGGGCGAAACGACACTTGTGAATTGGAAAATAACTCTAAGGTCATAAATTGAGTGTTTTTCTCTCTTCTTTCCAGAGGTGGGGAATGGTTTTGCTTCTGCTTGTGGTTTTTTACTTCAGTTTGCTTACTTGCTTTGTTGCAAAGCAGTTTTCCTTTCCATTCAGTGTGCAACAAATGAACTCATGATTGTGTGTCCTTTAATGTAACATGCAAGATGGTGGCTTATTGTATTGTTACTGATATTATTGTTATTATTATGACGTTTTAAATCTGATTTGATCACCAATCCAGGAAATTCTTCAATTTATCTGCAGAGGGTTGGCTTTGTTTGTTGGTGGTGTTGTTTGCTATTCATTTCCAGCATATAGCAGCAGTGCAAGGATGCATTTTGTTTCCTGTTTATATATATATATATATATATATGTATGTATATATATATATAATATATTTGCTATTCCTTTTTTAAAAATTTTTGTCTCTCGCCATGAACATTGCAGCCAGGATGTCTATGTCTTGCTGACAAATCCAGCATGGAGGCTCCTTCTCCCCTGTTCTCCAGGTTGGAATACAGATGTTGACTTCCAGGAACATGTTGGTCAAGATTCCTGTACAAGGCAGATGGAAAGGACCAGTCATGGAGTGGCAATCCATGGAGACTCCTCTTTGTATGAGGGCACTGGACAGTAACTTTGCAAACACCTGGGGCCACAGTTGACACTTAATTAGCAGGAGCTCTGGTAATTCAGGAATTCAGGCACTGGGCTGGTGTTGGTGTCTGGGGAGGATAAGGGGGAGCCGCTGCTCCCTCACTTGAAGCCGTTCAACTAAAACTGGGCGGCTCCTGTGGGATGCAGGAGTGTCTGGGCTTGTCTGGACTGTGGGACAGGATGAGGCAGCTGCACGAGCCTCTCCTGACCTTCCCAGCTGCACCAGAGCTGGTTGCTTTTCCAGGCTTAAAAGCTGCCAAACAAAATCTTCATATGATAAAGAAGCAGAAAATCCCATTTCCAAGGAGCCTCTCCAAATGCACCTGCAGCCTGGCTGCTGCCAGAACCCGAAAAACTGTCTGCTCCCTCTCCTCTCCTCCCCACCATCGCCCCTGCTCCCACACAGGGGTCTGGTGGCTGTGCCAACCTGGAGGAGCTGCAGCTCCCAGCTGACAGAGGGGTTTAGGATGGGGCAGGACTTCCCAAGCCCTGGAGAAGTGTCTGGGAATGTGACAGCTTTGGGGGATCTGCAGGGAGGTGCAAACCTTGTGTGCTGCTGCCTACACCTGTGTGTGTAAAAACACAGCCTGGGGGTCCAAATGGGACTAAAGAAACCATGGGGTTTTTGAAAAGAAATTGTAATTTTTGCCAACACTGGTCTGGTACTTTGAACTGGCTTTGCAGAACCTGTAGCCAAGTTTCTCAGCCCATCCACAAAACTGCTGTCCCCTCTTTGCCTCCCCGCCCCAGGAGGACAAGCAGGTCCTTTCCTTCTTACATGCAAATGACTCTGAGCCCTTGCTGAGCAGGACAGCAGGGGGACATCCACAGGATTGCTTCCGGTGGCATGGAATTGGCTTCCTAACCACAAGCAGCTGGCTGTGCCCAGAGCCACCAACACCTGTGGCTGGCAGGGACAGGAGACCCTGACCAGTGACCCCCGTTACCCAGCAGGTGTAAATCACACCTGGCAGCTTCTCCACCTACCTGAGGTTTCTTGTCCCTTTCCTCTGGAGAGGGCTCTGTTTCTCTGTATACCACAGCTTTGGTTACCAGCATGTCAGGGTGCTGGAGTTTTGCCTCTTTGATTGCTAAAGCCAGTGCCTAGAAAGCAGAAGGATGGAAGCTTTTATGCTCACTTTCCTGAAATCAGGTGCCCTGACCACAGCCAGGAAGCAGCTGAATGGGATTCCAGGGAGCGGAGTGGGATTCCAAGAGGATAGGGATGCAGAGATTCAGAGCTGAACCCACATGAGCCTGGCAGAAGAGCACTTCCCAGCACAGAATGGGAATTCATACACCATTGAGAGCCCTCATGTGCTGCCTTTCTCCGCTGTTTTTCTGTAGAAATGTGCTACTGAAACCTGGGCAAAGGAAAACGCTAGAAAAATTGAAAGGAATTATCAAATTCATTACTGTAATTCCAAAAATTATTTTAGAGCCTTTTAATTACTTTATCTCTTTAATTCTTAGGCAACAAATCCCAGAGGGTAAGGCCACAGGAAAATGAACCCATGGCCTGAAAGACTTGTGTCAGTCTCTGTTATGTCATCATAAAAGTGTGTCACTTTTTGTCCCTCTGTCACCGAGGCAGAGGCAAAACACCATCACCTGGAGAGAGTCATCCTGTAGTGAGACTGTTCTGGAAGAAAAAAAGGACCTGGGTCACTTTGGAGTATTTTGACAGAGCAAGAGCACCTGGAAATGAGTTTTTAGACAATAAAAAAAGTGATGCCATCACTGGTTCTGCACTGGGATGTGACCTTTGCCACTGCTACATGGGAGTGGGTGGGAGCTGGCCTGGGGGTCCCTGCACCCTTGGGGACCTGCCCTGCTGGGCACGTTTAGGGCCTCAGGGGTCAGTTTTGCAAGAGAAGGAGTAAAAGGTATGAACCAGAAGCACAAATATGCAGTGCTGCCATCTGGGGACAGCCAGAACAGGGCAAAGCCGGGGCATCCTGTTCCTACCTGGTCCTGGTCCACATCTTCATCTCCCGTGATAATGATGCGCTTCTCTATCCGGGTCTCGGAAAAGCCCCCTTTCACAGTCTGCACAAGGACAAGGAAAGCACTCAGCCCCTGTCCCAGCAGCCAGCTCCAGGCAGGGGCAGGGACAATGCCAGCATCCCCTTAGGAATTGCCCCTGTAACTCAGTGGAGCTCCCACTGCCCTTGACTCAGTGACAACTGGTGAGACACAGGTGGCCATGGGAGGGGAAGGAAAAGGGCTGGGGGCAGGGACTAAGCATCCTCCTGCTCAGGTCCCTCACTGAGCCTCTGCTGTCTTTTACAGCACTCCAGAATCACTGAGGTTGGCACAGCCCTCTGAGATCACCAAGCCCAACTGGTGATCTCATGAACTGATTACTCCAGCACTGCCAAGGCCACCACTGACGATGTCACCAGGTGCCACAGCCACACATCTTTTAAATCCCTCCAGAGATGGTGACTTTACCACTGCCCTGGGCAGCAGGGCCAGTGCCTGGTCACCTTTCACCTGAGGAAATTCTCCCTAATATCCCATCTAAACCTCTCCCGGTGCAACTTGAGGCCATCTCCTCTCATCCTGTCCCTTGTTACCCAGGAGCAGAACGTGTACTTAATCTGGGGATGAAATGGTCATGAGTGAGATCCTCTGCTGCAGCCTCATCTTAATTTCCCAGCCCTGGCCTGGCCCTGGCTGGATGCACACCCCTGGCTGTCCTTGCCTGCTGTGGTCACAGCCAGCTGGAGGGGACAGGGTGAGGGGCACTCTGTGGGATCACCATTCCCATGGGACAGCACACACCTCTTGGCTTGGTGGAAGGAGAGGGGCACCTTCTGCTGTACCAATCACAATATAAACCCACCCTCTCTCTAATTCCAGTGGCTCTCAGGAACCCCTGGAGCTGCTCTCACCTTGGTAACATGGGTGGTGGTGGAAGTGGAGAGGGTTTCTGCAGTGGCACTGAATATGCTGGTGAGCACCTCCTTCCCAGCAGAGCCGCCGGAGATCTGCGGAACACGGAGCAGTGGAATCAGGGAGGGCATCCTGGGGGAGCCCCCAGTGCTGGCTCCTGAAGAGCCAGGACCTTCCCACTGGGATGCACCTACTCAGCCAAGCACAGGAGGGGAGAGTATGGCAAGGGAAAAAGGCAGTGCATTGTGCTTCCAACTGGACCAAGGGTTTTGGGGGGACAGGGAGAGGTTTCCACAGGTACCCCAGGCCCAAAGCTGCTGAAAAGAGCCTCTGCAGTGGGGAGAGGGTCTCATGGCAGCTTCTTGCTCTTCCCCACTCACCCTCAGGGCCACCCCAGCAGAGCTCTCAGGCTGCCTCTAGCTCTGTCCATCCCTCTGCGTGTGGCAAGGGCTGGGAAGGCTGGGAGGGCTGGGAAGGAGGGCTGGGAAGGCTGCCCTGGCACCCCAGTCCCAGGGCTGGCTATGTTTCCCTGCAGCACAAAGGGATGAGCCTTGGGCAGCACTCGGTGTTTGGCCACGCTGGACTCCATCAAAATGAGGTGATGAAGTAGGAAATCCCTTTCCAGAGGGAGGGCTGTTGCTGGGCAGGATGACTGGTGGCCATCACCTCCACTGAGAATCAGGAGACTTTGTGGATGACCTTGGATGGCCACGCAGGACACCCAGAGCTAAAAGTATCTCAGCCTGCTGCACCAGGGACTGGGGTATTTTTTTGGAATTATCCTCCTCAGGCAAATGCTCAAGGTAGTATCTGGCATAGGAAAAAGGCCACAGGCCGGGGTCTCCTGATATGTTGCTCCCCAACCTTCTGAGCATCCTTCTGCCCTTCCCAGTACCAACACATCAGTTCAGGGTACCAGTGTTGGGAACACGGGAGGGGGTCCTGTGGGACCAACCCCACCCACTCCCAGACCCACAGGGCTGTCCCCACACTTGGCCTGGCTGGTGGCACCACATCCCCCCTCACCGGTGACAGGGAGCGAAGGTCTGTGGTGGGTGCGGCCCCTTTCCCAGTCTTGGTGCTGTGATCCTGAAAGAAGAGCAGACGGGCACGTTGGCTCAGATGCACATGGGGCAAACATGGCAGGTCCCCCTCTGCAGACACCCCCGGTGGGGCAGGGTACCCCCAGCACAGCTGGGCCTGGTCACTGCTGCCAGAGCAGAGGGACCACAGGGGACAGCGGCTGCCCCGCCCCTCGAGGGCCAGCCCCGCTTACTGAGGCCGCCAGCGCCGTCTCTGGGGTGCCAGCCTGGGCAGTGCCGGTGGTGTCCCTGCTGCCCGGGGTGCCTCCGTCCACCTGCTGGGGCAAAGGAAACCAGGTGAGCCCAGAGGTGCCCGGGTGACACTCACAGGGATGGTGTGGCCATTCCTGCTGCCACAGGAAGCCAGAGAGGGCCACTGGTGGCTGTCACCCTCTGGAAATGTTCCCCTGTGTCAGCACTGCCCAGTGGCATGGCAGGTGGGGCCAAGGACACACATGGAACATCTCTGCATGGGCTTTAGTTTGTGTTTTGGGGACTTCAGCAAGCCAAGGGTGAGCAGAGGCCCCAACCACCCCACAAAGCCCCTGCCCTCCCAGTGCTGCTGCCCAGGGACAGATTTTGGGGAGCTGAGGCTTTGGGGAGCCTCAGGGTTCAGCCCCTTTGGGGCTTTGGGGAGCAGGGCCACAGGAATGGAGCCACCACGTCACCTGTGTCATGTCTGTGGTGCTGACCCGGTGGGGAGCAGAGCCTTCTGCTTCGGGCTTCTTCACAGTCACAGCATCCAGTTTTGGGGCTGAGGGCTGCAGGAGAAACAGCAAATCAGGCCCTGGGGCATGATGCCAACAGCCCTGAGTGCTTTGCCCAGGGCAGGGCACTGGAATGAGATAATCTTTAAGGTCCCTTCCAACCCAACCACTCTGATTCTGTGCTCCTTGGGCACCATTCCCCCCGGCAGAGCATCCCTGCCCTGCTCCTCTGCAGGTGCCACACACATGATGTCCTGCAAGTGTCACACTGAGTCCTACCTGGGCAAAGAGCAGGGCTGGGCCGCTGCCCTGGGCAGACAGCCACCCCCACAGTGCCCTGTGACCCACACATCCCAAGTCGGAACTGATGCTCTGTCTCTGGGATACTTTGGATAGATTATAGACACCATGGATAAAGACAAACTGTTCTTCAAATGGTAGGTTAGACCCATCAAATCAGTTTCAGTCATGGCCATTATATGGTTTATGATCTGCACCAGCTTTCAGCAGCTCTGGCTACACCTAGGGTGTCAGAGCCTCAGGGGAATGGTGACAGGCTTCCAGCATTTCCCTGCTACAGGAAACTGAAGCTGCCAAGGGCTCCTGCACAGGGGATGCTTCACCAGTGCTCAGCACTCCAGAGACAACAGCCCCCTGCCCACACCGGCCACAGGGCATGTGGAGTGTATCACTGATGGCCACGGCACTGGACACTCCACATGAGGGTTTCTAGGCTGGCTCAGAGTCAGTTCCCTCTAATTCTGCAGCTTTTTCCTGGCTCCAGGTCTGGACTGACCTCGGCAGCTCTGGGCAAGGCTGGGGACTCACCTCCCAGGGCTGGAGGCTGCCCTGGGCTGGCTGGGCAGGAGATGGCCCTGGCCCAGCACTGGGGCAAGGCCATGTTTGACCAAGCCAGAGCTGGTTCCACCATCCTGTCCCCGTGTGTGCGCTCAGCCCCCACATACATGCACATGCACTTTTGTTAGCCCTGCTATGATCCCTCCCGGCACTGAGTGGCTCTCCATGAGCTCCGGAGCGGCTCCACAAGGCAAACCCCTCCCAGCCCCAGCATGACCAGAGAGGTTAGTGGGCAGCACATGGCTCTTCACTACACAAACTGGCCACTGAATTCATGCAAGACACGGGGACAGCTCTGATGGTTAGTGCCACGTGCCCTTCCTGCAGTGGACATGCTGTCATGGGGTGAGGGACGGGGCAGCCAAACGCAGGGGACCGAGAGGTGACAACAACTTCTCCTGGTTAGCAGATGCACGAAGCACGTGACAGAGCCATGCAACACAGACACAGCGTGCACTGGGCAGGAACGGGGGGGTTTGGAAGCCAGCATGCTCCTCCAAACCCGCTGGGAGTGCACACCCAGGAGGCAACGCTGGGAACCGGCACAAGGCACACAGAGGCATGATGGCACCGGGACAGGCCCAGTGAATGGCATCCCTGTGTACCTCTAGCTGGGAGACATCTGGGCTGGGCTGGGAGACCTTATCCCTGCCTTTGACATCCTCTTCCAGTCCGGGAACTACTTTGTCACTGTGCTGGAAGGAAACCAGGCCTTCATCTTCTGTTTCGCTCTTGTCCTTGTCCAGCTCGGGCAGGCTCCGGGAGATGTCCTCAAAGGCTGTGCCGTGGAAGTCCCCGATCACGGTGAAGTCCACCTCTGCTTCCAGGCTGGAGGTGGAGCTGACCGTGATGCTGGAGCACTTGCGCTCGATGGCGAGGTGGTTGTCCTTCAGGAAGACCGAGTCCTTCTCCTGGTCAGGCTCCTCGTCACCGGTGTCACTCTCGGGGGCCCTGTGCCGAGGGGGTTTCACTCTCTCCTCGGGGCCCTCCCTCACGCCCGCTCTCTGAAGGAGACACAATCGTGGAGAGACGGGGCCCATGAGCACTGTGGGGGACACGGCAGGAGGAGGAGGAGGAGGAGGAAGGCTGCAGCAAACATCACAGAGTAGAGTCAAACACAACTCAAGCATGGAGACCGAAACCTTTCTGACAGCAGCGGCTCTGCTGGGGGAGAGAAGGCTACTCAACTGGCTTGTGCCAAAAGTTTGTTGGCAATTAACCATCTCAAAAAGGCTCGGTCACACAAAAAAAAAGCTCGGCCAGCTTGGAGGCACTTCAGTGCACTGGTGGAAGCAGATGGATGCAAAACAATGGGTCTGATAGGAGACATTCAGAAAGAGCTCAGACGCCAGGCTATCGTATGTCAGTGACTGAAAAAAACAAAGAAGGGAAAGAAAGAGAGAAGAGTTTGAAAGGAAAGGGCCCATCAGCCAGGCACGGTGAGGGAGAAGCGAAGGAGTGTGCCAATTCCACTGAGGAGGAGTGTGCCAATTCCACTGAGGAGGACTGTGCCAATTCCACTGAGCATCCTGTGGCCCTACGGAGCATCACCCCAGGGGAAGGTCCAGCCCACCAGCTGCCCTGGGGTGAGTCTGCCCCGCTGACACCACCTGCCCCTGCACAGGCCTCAGGTGAGTCTCAGGGTGACCTGGGTGATAGTCTGGTCAGTGTAATTGACAGCACGGAGCCAAGGGTGACCTCCCTCCATCAGCTCTTCTCCAGACACGGACATACCTCTCAACTCTGCCATCAGAGGGGACATATCCCCTTGCCAGACTTTGCCATGAAGCCATGGGAAATCTAGACCCAGCTCTCCCTTAGGAACAGCTCTAAGCCCACCGATGCCAGAGGAACCCCATGTCCTGGCCTCAGCTCTGAGTGTTTGCAGCCAGAGCCGTCCCCCCACGGGCTGGGCTGTGCCAGCACACCCTTCGCTTGGCACAGCTGGGAGGTTGAGAGGTATGGGAAAAAAACAGGGTGTCCAGCAGCCCCAGCAGGAACACACCTGCAGACACGTGTTGGGGGTGTCTGACCAATACATACATAAAGGCCTGCAAAGGGAGCGGAGCGGGCAGCACAGCCCTCGGACACTGCTGGGAGAAGCACTTAGCAAAACAGCACTGAGACCTGGGAGACCACTGGAACAGCAGCCTTTAAATTCTCTTCTTTCAGGCTGGATTTTACTGATGGGTCAGATAAATCCTTTTCTTCCCCACTTGGTTCCTGAGATTTGCTCTGGATTAGAGAAAAGGGTTAGTTGTAAGGAAATTAACTCCGCAGGAGCTGACCTAGAACAAGAACCAGGAAAGCTACTCCAACACCCAGCCAGCAGCTTGCTGAAGGCAGGGCAGGGCGGGGGGCCGGCGAGCTAAGCAAGAAGGGGGATCAACGTAGGAAGTGCAGGGGTGAAGCTGGAAGCGTGGGCACGCTGCTGCCGCGGTGTCCGTGACAGTCGCAGCTCCTCCAGTCACCCCCCGTCGCCCTTTCCTGCTCCTGGCCATGGAGCTCGGGTGCCCCTCCTGGGCTCAGCCAGAGGCATTCTCCAGCAAGCCAAAATGTTGGGGGGTGGCAAAACAAAAGCTGATGAACCAACTGGGCAGAGGCTCCGCATGCAGCCAGTGAAGCCTGACCACACACACAGACAGAGAGGACAGGGATGCAAAGCGCCTGCTGTCAGTCAATGGATGTGTGAGGAGCCACTGGACACGGGCAGAGCCACAGAACATGCGCATGAACGTCCCGTCCGGACAGTTCATTGGAGTTACCACGGCCTCGGCCAGCGTGAGCTCGCAGCCAGAGTCAGGGGAGGCCAGGTCAGCACTGTCTTCTTCGTGCTCCGGGTCAACAGAGACATTCTCCTTCAGGGAGCGAGGCTGGGAGGTGTCTCCTGAAGCAGCCCCAAGGGCCAAGGAGCCCACATTGGACACAGGTCCCCCTGCGGGCGGTGAGGCGAGGCCGGTGCTCAAAGGCACGTCCTGTGCCAGACTTGTCTTCCCTGTCACTGTCACTGGTGTCTCAGCTTCAGGCACATGCTCCTGTCCCTCCTGGGCCACCCTCTGCTCCGCTTCGCTTTGCTCAAACATCTTGATCTTGGAGGCCACGGAGGTTTCCCTGTAGCTCTTGCTGTCCTGCCGGCTTCCTGGGGCTACGGTGACATCCCCGTGCTCCGGGGACACAGCTCCTCTTGGCCCAGCCACGCACACCAACGTCGCAGGCTCTGTTTGATGTGTCCCACCACTTGCTTGCAGCTCTGCCCTGCCTTCATTCACCAAGGCAGAGAGCTGGGATGTCTCACTTCCTTGGCACAATCCTGCTACAGAGGACTGGAAGTGTGGGGTATCAGCAGCTTCTTTGGAAGAAGACTCGTCCTGCAGTGGCTGCCCTGGAGCCAGGTCACTGTCCCTGGTGGTTTCTCCAACTGTCCAGCTCCCGTCCTGCAGATCTTGTCCCACATTAAACTCCGAGTCCCAGTGTGGCTCTCGTGCTTTGGGATCTGCAGCGTGGAGAGGCCCTCCAGCCACAGGGCCCTCTCGGGGCACGTCTCTCAGGATGGTCTCAGTCTGGTGTTCTGGTTCTTCTGCCTTGGGGGACAGCTCATCCATGCCAGGGCTTTTGTCATGGGACAGTTCTTCCATCCCACAGCCTTCATCTCTGCTTGGCTTCCCTGACCCCAAGTCCTGCAAGAGCTCTTTGATCTTGGGCTTCTCCTCCTGCAGTGGCTTTTCAATGGCAGGGACCTCACTCAGTGCTGTCACAGGTTCCATGTCCTGGGCCACCTCCCTGGTGGCCAAATCTCTGACCTGGATCGACTCTGCTGCACTGTCTGTGTTTTGGAGTGGTTCTCCTGTAAAAGGACTTGTCCCTTGGTGTGGTTTCCATGAGGCAAATCCCACATTTTGGGACTCTTTTTCACATTCAGGATTGGCACCCCTGGGCAGTGCCACCTCCTTGGAGGTGCTCACACCCTTGGGCATTGCCACCCCTCTCACAGCACTGGTGCCCAGGGACAGGTCCATGCCCTGAGGCTCCGTGCCTGGAGATGGCTCCACAGGGACAGGGCTGGATTGCTGGGGAAAGGGTGGAGGGGCAGGAGCACTGGGTCTGTCCCCCTCCAAGCCCGCGGTGTGAGCGTGGCCCTGCCGAGACCCAGCTGATGGAGGCGACTTGGGCTCTATCTCTTCCATCTGAAGAACCACTCTGGCACTTTCCTCCCTGTCACCAGCTGCTCCAACCCTTCCCGAGAGCCCCTCCCGTGCTGTGCAGATGTCTGGGCACTGTGCTGGGCTCCCTCTGTGCTCCTCAGCCCTGGGGCCATCCCCTGCCAGGCCACACGGCTTCAAGCCTCCCACTGGGCTCTGCAGCTCCGTCTCCTCTGGTCCCACCTCCCGGGAACACGGCAGGGCTTCACTTCCCACAGGTGCTCCCCTGGGCACCCCAGCAGGGGTTTGCTCTGGCTGCAGGGACAGCTCTTCCCACTCTGAGAGGGGATGTCTCCCCAGGTTGGTCCCATCACATCCCATCCCAGGCTGCTCCGGTGCTCCGGTGGGTTTTCCAGACACTGTGCTGTGTTGGTGACTTGCTGAGGAGAGGGGCTGGAGCCCTTCTGCTGCACGTGCCACGTGCCCAGATCCCTCCCCAGATGTGTTGACTATGGCTTCTGGTCTCTCCTCCAAGCCAAGCCATCCACCAGTGTCCGAGGCCAGGTGTGTTTTACTGTCCTTCTCCTCTCCCTCTGGATCTCCTAAGTAGATGATCCTCTGGGTCGCAGAAGTCTCCGAGCTGTCGTCACCAGCTTTCACTTTAATTTTCAGGAGCTCTGGGGCCATGGGTGGCATTCTGGCCTCCGGCTTCCTGCAGGCTGCAGAAGCACGTTCCTTGGAGAGCACCTCGCCTTCTCCCTGGGGAGGCTCTGGCCCCAAAATCTTGGCCCTTTGCCTCTCTTCAGGCTGCTGACAGGGCTTGGGCAGCCCTGGCTTACCGGTGGCTGCTCCTTCGCCCAGCTCCTGGGGCTGCCCCTCCATGCTCTCAGCAGGTGGATGTGCTGCCTCCAGGCTGGACTCCCCCATGCTTTCCTTCTCATAGAGCTCATCCTCCCACACAGACTCAAAATCCTCAGGACTAGCAATCATTTTGGCTCTCTTCCGTGTATCCAAGGCTGCAGCTGCTGGTTCTTCCTGGCCTGCCATGTCCTTGGCTTTCCCTACCGTCACCTCCACTTTGGTCAGGCCCACACTTGTGCTCCCCTCTGAGGTCCCTGCACGTGCTTCTTCCGTCTTGGCTCTCAGAGTTTTCCTCAGAGCTACTGCTTCCAGCCTAGGGGCTTCTCTCTCTATAAACACCCAATGCTCCGAGCCCTGCATTGCAATTGGAGCAAGAAGAGTTAAAGGCATCAGACACCCCGCATCCCACTGCTGCTGGCACGAGTGGCACAGCTGGCCTGCCTGGCACTGGGCTGGCTACGTCATCATCATCATCATCATTATTATTATGATTATTATACAAGGAGCCTGGCAACTCACTGATGGAGAGGGACTGGAAATAAGGGGCTGATGCCACGCTGGGGACGAGCACCTCTCTGGGGACAGTGCTCTGCTCTGAGGAGAGGAGAGGCCCATGCTCTGGGCGGTGGCTCCCTGACACACCTGCAATACCTGGGGCCTTGTTGCTGGAACAGAGTGGGAGTGAAGCTCCCAGCAGACACATTTACAGCCATTGGGGTCTCTCCAGAGGCAGGGGGACACGGTTGGGTGTCCCGTCTGTTTTCAGCTGGCTCTAGGAACTCCCAGAGGTGAAATTTGGAAGCAAGGGTCTATGTTTAGCGTGGCTTCACTCTCAGCTTCATCCACGTGCCCTAAGATTATGTCAGACTGCCAGGACCATAAGCAGGGAAAGAAACCACCTGAAGCCATCAGCAAGGCCCTTTCCCTTTCCTACCAGATGCTGCAGCTCAGAGTCCCTCAAAGGCCATCCCTCCTTTCCAGCTCACCAGGGACATCTCCTCAGAATCCACCACTCAGCAGAGGTTTCCAGCCATGCTGAAACTAAGTGATTGAGAAACTGTAACCTGTGAAAGGCTCCCTGTGAAGTGTGAAAGACCAGGGGCTTGGCAGCTGAGACAGGTATGGGGTCTGCAGCCAGGACCAAACAAAGGACATGGAGCATCCTGCAGCATGGACACAGAGGGAATGTCACTGTGCTGCTGCAGGGGACGCCAGGTCACTGCTGCTACGGACACCTTGGACCTCCACGTGCTTGTCCTGCACATCAGCTGAAGGCCTCATGAGTGCCAAGAATAAAGCACTGCTAAAATCCAGCCACTCTAGGAACAGCAGGTAGGAAATCACCCACAGGAAGACAATGGCAAGAGAACATCTGCACATGTGGAGAGCAGTACCCGGGCTCCCCATGGGGCTGGCACTGCTCATGGCACAGCCTGGCTGGGCACAGCCTGCAGCAGTGGCAAGGACAGCCCTTGGGGGCACCAGGATGCACTCCAGGCCCAGGGAGGGGGCTGCCTGTCTGCTCCCTGCTCCAACCAGGAGCAGTGATGCATGGAAACGTAAGCCTTGCCCCATGCACAGGGACGGGGTGAGTGTTTGGAGCAGTTGCACCCAAAATGGAAACCTAGAGACTGATACTGGATAAGGGGAAACAGAGCAGGGCAGAGAGGAGCAGAGCCAGAGGACAGGGAAGATAACATTAGAGGAAAGAGAGAAAGGAGGAAAACCAGTTACTAGTGGAAGAGCTTCCACAAGGAAATCAGAAATTGGTGCAAGTCCCCAGCAGAAAAATGCCATTCCCAGCTCCTGCCTTCCCTGCCAGGTGCCAAAGGAAGCAGAGCTCCCTTGGCACAGTGCCCCTGGCCCTGCCCCTGCACCCACTGCAGCCCCCTGCCTGCCCCCTGCCCCAGGCTCTGCCGAGAACCTGTCTGCTCCCTAAAATCCAGAGCAGCCCGTGGGCCCCCAAGAGAACACCCAGCCCCTGAGGGCAGGGAGGTGCCGGCTCCTCACAGTGCCAGGACATCTATGGGAATGGGCATCGATGGCACCCTCCTCCTACTCCAGTGCCAGAGGGACCCTTGGCAGGGACTCTGCCCTGGCCAGGCAGCCCTGCTGAGCAGTCGGGTCTGCAGCCCCAGCTCCCTCCAGCTTGAGCCTCTCCCAGAGCCTGTTACCCTGCACCAGCTGCTCTCCAGCTCCCTTCCTCCACACCTGCCTCCAACACAGGCTTTGTTTCTTCCTGGACCATGGAAATTGGAACAGACCCCATCAGTGCCTGCCAGCAGCACCGGGCTGCACCATGGTCATTCACAGTCAGGCCTGACCCATGCCAGCAGGATCATCCCTAACTGGGTGGTCACTGGGCTGCTGGGCAGCCCAGGCTGGTGTCTGGCATTCCCTCAGCATTCCCTCTTTGCGTTCAGCAGCGATGCTCAGCCAGGACACCGCTCTGAGGGTGCAGCAGCTTCTCTCCTGCTCCTGCCCTGCAGTCCCAGTGCTGAACCCTTTCTCAGCCAGGACAAGGAGGGACAGGCTGTCCCAGACCTCTTCAGCCAAGCCCTCTCACCCCTCTTTTCTGGCTGCAAACCAGAGTCCTTTGGAGGAGCCCTTCCCTCCAAAGGCACAGAGGGTGAGTTTCTTCAGGCTCTTTCTCTGAGTTAAGGCCTGAGATAAATGTCGTAGATCCAAGAGTCTTAAGGCTGAAACCTGGAACATGTTCATGACAGCACCTTTCCAAGAGTAAGGAAAATCCCAAAGCTTTGGAATTATCTCCAAACCAGCTTCCTTCTCCTCAAACTCTTAAGCACAGCCCAGTCTAAGGGACATCCAGCTCCTCCATGGTGGGAAGTGAACTCTGCTCTGGAGGGCTCGGTGCCAGCTCTGGCCACAGCTCAGGGCAGCCCTTGTGTCTCCAGAGCCTGAGGGCTCTGGGGGATGCTTGGAGCAAATCTCTGGGTATTTGGGCACATCCTCCAGGAAAGCAGAGAACGTGTGAGCTGTGGAGGTCAGCGGGCTGGCAGGATGGCGAGTGTGCTGAGGCAGAGCTGAGCCTCAGAAGCCTCAGAAGCCCAGCCTTGACTTCCCAAGGGATAACTGACTCACACACTTCCCTGCCCTCCCTCCCCACGCATCAGCTCTACGGACAGCAGCAACTGAGAAGGTCATTCCCACTGTGGCCTAGGCAGCACATGAGACAGAAGGGAAAGAGGTGATAGCAGGGAGCAGGGACAGCCTCTGCCCCTGCCAACAAGGGCCACAACCTCAGGGAGCCCCAGGCACGCGGGAGGCTTCTCCCTCGGGCATCCTTCAGTGCCTCTGCTGCCCTTCTCTGCTCCCAGGGACACTCAGCTCACCTGAGAGGAAAGCACGAGCCGCAGGCAAGGATAATGGGGGAATCTGAAATGCTGAGACAACACACGGAGCTAGAGAGGCTCCTGGCACCTCCCAGCCCAGCATTCCCATCCTCCAGCAGGAGTGGGGATGGAGGGGAGAGTCAGCACACGTGACTGGGGTGACAGCATCCAACCTCAGTGGGCCTGAAGCCTGTGGGCACTGGGGGATGTCCTGGCAGTGCTGAGAGCTCCAGGCTCTGCAGATGTGCTGTCCTCATGCCAGCCCCTCTCGAGGCCATGAATCCCTCATGGAGACCACGGGATATGTGGGGATGAGTCAACTGCTGAGTCTCAGTCACTGACACCTGGAGAGAAACCTGGTGGGGCCTCCTCAGCACCTGCACCCCAGCACAGGCCGGGCACCCTGAGGGGCTCGGGAGAGCAGAGGGCAAGACTGACTCAAGAGATGTGTGTGCACCTCACGTCTGCAGTTTCTGTCCTCCAGCTCCAGAATACTGGGATGCAGAGGGCACCAGCATGGACCAGGAGATGCTGCTGCTCCGTTGAAGGTACCGTATCCTTGCTGAAGCTCAGGCTGTGCCCAAGCCCTCCCTGACACTCGTCCTGCCTCCTGGGGACTCCTCCAGCCAGCCCAGGTTCAGGCTCCTGCCTGCACTGGTGACTTCTGCATGGACTAAGGGAAATGACACAGAGCAAGAGTGGGCCCAGGCTGTTCCCTGCTCCCTACCCCCTGCCTCTGCCCCTCCCTGGGCCACTCAGCCCGGACAAGTGACCCAGCACCGTGTGTGCCTGGGGCCAACCATGCCAGAACCAAGGCTCAAACCCCAGCCTGCTTCTGCCCAGTGAAGGCACCACTCTTGGCTGTGCCCTGCCCTGAGCTAAACCTGCACACAGACGGTGCTGAGAGCCCACACTCCTCACACAGGCCCGGCTGTGCACAGGCATGGGCCCAAGGATACCTCCAAGGGTGCCCTTTTTCAGAGTGCCTGGGCCTAGAGAACTCCAACTGCAGCCAGGAGAGCCTGAGGCTGCCTGGAGCAGCCCCCACCGAGGGCCATCGTGTCACCCCTGCCTGGGGACACTCAGCACTGGGCACCAGCATGGCCCCACACCAGCACTGGGACGTCTCTCCAGGACCACATCTCAGCAGGAACAGTCAGGGGAGTGGATTTCACCAACTTTCACTGTCCTGTGAAGGGTCCTGCCTGTCACCAGAGAGGGGACCCACCCATGGCAGCTCTGTTCAGGGGGCACGAGACCCCTCGGCAGCCTGGGGACCCCCACAGCAGGAGGGCAGACTGTGAGAGTGAGGGGTGGGGGGAAAAGAGGATGGTGACCACCTCAGGAGAGGAGACAAGGCTTTTCTGCGTGAAAGACTCCATGCTTAGGGAAGTTCCATGCTCAGATGCAAAATCGTCTAAGGTGTCCTCTTCCATCGTCTGTGCCAGCACGGAAACCCCAGCACCCACAGGGAGAGAGAGAGGGAGGCAGAGACAGAGAGACAGAGACAAAGGGAGAGAGAGAGAGAGAGAGAGAAAGAGAGAATTTGAGAAGGAATGAAGGAACAAAGGGTGGGTAGGTGGGTGGGCAGATGAATGTATGTATGGAAGGATGGATAGAGAGATGGATAGAGGTCACAGCTGTGCCAGCTCTAGATGCTCCATTCACATCTCTGCACTTGATATATTTCATGGTAACAGCAATGTGAGGGGAAGCCCCTCTTTCTCTTCCCAGTCGAGTGCTTTGACGAGGGCCCACAGCCCCGCTGCAGCCCCGATCTCCAGCCAGTGCTGGGGCCCAGCAGGCACATGGGCACATTCCGAATTCCCTGCAGAGCCCCGTGCCCTCTCCACAGCCCAGCCCCATGGCAGGACTGTCCTAGGGCAGCCAGGGCAGAGCAGCCCCGCATGTGGCACCCACCCTGCCAAAGCCACAGTGGGAACAGCGCTGGCTCCAGAGACGGGCTGAGGGCACAGCGAGCAGGGAGGGTCCCTGGCAGGGACAGGGCATCCGGGCTGGCAGCAGGGACACTCTTGTCACAAGCTGCCCACACTGAGGACCCCAGGCCACAGAGCACCCAGCTGTGCCACATCCACCTACACCCAGCACTGGGGCCTCTGTCCCAGCACTCCAATTCCAGCACTTTCCTATCACCCCTGTGGTCCCAGTGCAAATGCAGTATGCAGAATGCCCAGAGGGGAGGCTGTGGGTTTGGGATGCCAGCATGGCACCACTCACCCTCCACCTCTGGAGGGGACACCTCTGCTGGGGACACCCCTGGGCAAGAGCTGCGCCAGCACTGCCCCACAGAATCCTGGTGAGAGGGGTGAGGAAACCCCACCTCCTAGGCTACCAGAGCCGGAGCCCAACTCTCAGGTACCCCCAAAACACCTCCAGAGAAGGGCTGTTCAGTCTCCTGCAGTGCCCAGGGAGATCCCCCCCAGCAGTGGGAAAATGGTTCAAAAGCTTAGAAACCCCCACCCTGCACCCTCTGTCCCCAGCATGTCGCTCCCCACGTGCTCCCTTGGGACAGACAGGAGCAGAGCCCCAGAGCTGAGGAACACCTCCCCACCAGATCCTGATCCTCTCTGGAAGAGAAGCAGCAGAACGAACCTCACTGGCCTTTTCAGGGGTTCCCTTTGGTGTTTCATCCTCATGCTTGGGTGAGGAAGAGGCCGGTGAGGAAGGCAGCCTCCTGTCCCGGTCCCTGTGAACCAGTTTGCTGTTGGGCTCCTTCAGGGTCCGCTTCAGCTCATTGATGCTGGCCTGATGCTTCAGCAAAACATCCTCTGGCTTGTCTAAAAACTTGGGAAGGAGAGAGGAAGAGAGTGTTGGTTAAAGCATCAGCCAAGGCCAAAGGGATGAGCAGGGGCACTGGGAGGGTTGGCTTCACATTGGGCTGGAATTTAGGGTGTCAGGAGCCAAATGAGGAGCATGGTGGAGCACCCTGGTCTGCAGGTCTCACTAGGAGAGGGAGCAGCTCTTTCACTGCAGGTGGCAGCAGAAGAGCAGCATGGCATGTGGCAGGTGAAGGGCACAGCGTGGCCTGGTGGCATCTCCAGGGCTCCGTGTCCCCCTGGCTGGGGACAAGCTAAGGCTCCTGGAGGGGAGAGTGGGCTCTCCCTTGGGATCAGCAAGGAATGGGGCCCTGCTGGAAGCACCAGCAGCCTCTGCTGCTGCTCTGTGGTGCCAGGCACAAAGGGAGCTGCAGGCTCTGTCCCAGCAGGGCAAGTGACCGGCACTGCCAGCAGAGCTCCTCCAAAGCAGGCTCTGCCCAAGGGATGGAGGCCAAGGCCTGGGCAGGGATGTCCAGCATGGATCCAAGCCTGGATCCCTGTGGACCAGCCCGGGGTGGGGTGGGTCTGATCTCCTGTGGAGAGAGGACAGCTCAGAGCGCTCAGGTGCAAGGGTTCAGGTGTCAGAGCGTGGCCTGGTGAGGGCACAGGCTCCGGGGTGGCCCCCTTGTCCCGCCGCAGAGGTGGGCAAACCAGCTCTGAGCAGGAACCTGGCTTCTGCCTCCAACCCAAACCCAAACCTCTTCCAAGGTTCAAAAGGAGGCACCCTAAAAGCCCCTGGTACCTCCTCGGCAACAGAGCAGAGACCCGTGAGAGTCCCAGGAGAAACCCCACCAAATTTTCCAGATGCTGAAGACTCAGCACAGTTCAGGAAAAGTTCCACCCTGGCCCCGCGTGTCTGAGCTGAGGAGAGCTCAGGTGTGCCCACCTCTGGGCTGGGTGCAGCACATGCACATGCAGTGGGCAAGCGATGAGGCGGGCGGGGGTGCGGGGCGGTGCCAACCCACGGGCGGGGCTGCCCTGCAGTGCCGAGCGGGACAGGGAGGCTGTGTGGTGCCAGCGTGGCCAACCCCATCCCCTGGCCGTGCTTGCTCCCACTGGCAGCTCCAGCTGGGATCTCTGTCCCACTGTAAGCAGCGGGGATCCCCCAGAGAGCAGCTGTGGATTTTAGGCCAGGAAGAATTGTTCCTCATGGGGCACTGCAGACACAGCAGTTAGTGCAGGGAGGGCTCAGCCCTCTCTGCTCAGCCCCTCTCAAGGTGGGCAGGCCCAGGCCTGGGTGCCTGTGTGGCTCCCCTAGGCAGCTCAGCACCTCTTGGCCCCTGGGGGGATGGCATGGCAGCCACAGCGTTAGGGGAGCCCCAGCCCAGCTCTGTGGGGCTGCAGGAGCTGGGCAGGGGGCGATGAGGCAGTTTGGGTCAGGCAGGAGCAGAGCGTGGGTCGGGTGCCAGCAGGAGCGATGGGATCAGCTCCACAGGAGGGGAGACATGAGGCAAGGACACGGTGGGGTCAGTAACACGAGCAGAAGCCAGGTCATCCCAACGAGCCAAGGGCTCTCCTGCCCTTGGGAGGGCTCGTGCTCACAGCTACAATCAGGACCACCTTACTTAGTGGGATAGAAGATGCCACAGCTGAGTCCCAGCTGTCTGTTCATCGGGCTCCTCCAGCACCCAACCCCCGGCCCGGTGCATCTTGTATTCCAGTAAATAGGGTGACACAAGGACTTGTTTTGGGAAGGATGGACAATATGATGCACCAATGAGGACTAAGATACTCCAGAGAGAGAATACCTCCTGCTTGTGCCTGGGGGTTGTTTCGTGCTCCGGCTGGCAGCAAAGAGAGGGTCAAAAGTAACCAGCAGGGTCAGTTGAGGGAACTTGTCACCAACATCACAGTTATGTTAATGGCCTAATAGGGATCCCCCTCCCCTCCCAGCATGGGGCTGAAATGGGCTGGGATAGCCCAGGGACCAGGGCAGGGAATGGGTGGGCTGTGCCCAGGCAGTGGTGGGCACTGATGTGCTCAGCCTGTCCCCATCCCTGTCCTGGAACTGGGCTGCTCCCAGGTCCAGCCCTGCCTGGAGATGAGCCTTGAGACCACCTGGAGGGCTCTGGGGAATCTGAGTTAAGCTGAACCCCTGTGACAGCCCCATTTCCACCAGTGGGGCTAACAGCCACATCCTCAGGGTCCCTCCAGCCTGGGGCACAGATGACACAGACAGGGCTGCAGGGGACCATGCCAGTTCCTGCCTGCAGCCCAGCCCTGCTGCCTGTGCCTGGGCTCCTGCCTGCCTACCCCTCCACCTCCACCCTCCTCTGCCCACCTCGGCTGTACCTTCAGCTCCTTGATTTTCGTCGGGGTGGTCACCTCCTCATCCTCCGTCTCAGACCGTCTCCTGCTGCCAAACTCACCATCCTCATCCTGCTTCTCTCCTTCAGGCCCGGTGTCGTGGTTCTCGCTGACGGAGGCTGGGCGCGAGAACTCTGCCCGCGGGGGACAGCCGGGTCACCCTGGCCCTGCCACCCCGCTCCTACCCCAGCCCCACAGCCCCTGCCAGCTCAGACCTGGGGCTCTGAGCTCCCTGCAGCAGGGACGGATGGTCCCAGAGGTCCCAGGGCACGGGGGAGGGGGCGATGTATCCCTGAACTGCCATGTTCCCCTGCTCACACACAGTCTGAGCTACCACTTCGGGCGGGGACAAACCCTGTGCCATGGGGATGCTGCTGGGGGCAGCCTCCAGAAGGCAGCCTGATGCTGCTGTGACCCTGCCCAAGGAGGCAAACGGCAGAGCCAGGCCGGGCACCCCCCTCGCTCCCGCCAGCAGGGCAGTGCCCCTCCCCGTGCCCGGTGTGGGGCGTACCTCCATCGAGGCTGCGGGACATGGTGTACCGTTTGCTGGAGGAGCGCTCGAAGAAGGGGGCCGGGCGGTCGATGAGGGCGCTGGCCTGGCGAGTCTGCGCCTGGGTGCGCCCACTGTACCGAAACTTGGAGCCCATCACCAGGAAGCCCTTGGGGGGCGGCTCTGGGGACACCAGCCTGGGGGTCACAGGGGTGGGGGGGGGTCAGCCAACCAGGCCCCCGGCACTGCCCCCCATCTGTGCCCACTGCAGCCAGAGCAGGAGCGTGCCTGCCTGCAGGAGGGGAGGCCTGGAGAAGGTCTGGAGAAGATGTGCTCACCTGAAGAAGGTGTGATGCTCTATGCAGACCTTCCAGAGCCTCTTGGCCGAGCGGTGGTTGGGCAGCTTGAAGCCAATGGTGCTCTCAAACTGTTCGTACTTAGGAGAGACAGAGACAGGCTGTTACAGGCAGATCCTGCCCTAGGGCACAAGGCCCTCAGGCTCTCCTGGCAGAAGCCATGAAATGCAAAAAAAACCCCAAAAAGTCTTCTTCAAAGCCATGTTGGGAAGGTTCATGCTCAGGAACATGTCCAGCAGGGTGATGGGATACACCCCACACCTCTGACCTAAGCACTTTTCTCAGCTGAAAATGGCTTTTCAGTGTCAGATAAATTCCCTCAAGAAACAAGAAGCTTTTACAGCTGTTTTGGTGTGAGGGCATCACTTTTCCTTTCAGATGTGATGTCCTTGCCTCCAGCCTGCTGTAACACATGGGTGGAAATGCATTTTCCCACCACAGAAGAGTGAAAATAAAGTCTGAAAATGAATGAAAAAACTTCTGATGATTTTTTGTGAAGACACATCAAAAATGGCCCTCAACCCCGCTTCCTGGGCAAGCTCCCTACACCAGCGGGGTCACAGTGTCTGTCAAGGATGGGATCCTGGGGTCCCACAGCTGCTGAAGTCATGAGAGCACAGACAAGAAAATCCATGCCATGTGAGATGTGCTCTCTTGGCCAGTGTGGTCATTAATGTGGGATTCTTGGAGCAGAGGCTGGAGCCAGGTGAGGAAATCCCCACCACCAGCCTCAGTGCCTACCATCAGCCCCAGTCCCTCAGCACAGTCCCCGGGGCTGCACCAGCACCTGGTACCCACCTCACCCGGGCGAATCTTGATGTAGAAGTTGCTCCTCTTGTAGGAAATTTTGAGGATCTTGGGCCAGGCAAAGCGGTTGATGCGCAGCCGGTCCCTGTAGATGAGGAGGCCGTTGGCACAGACTCCCAGCATGATGTCGATGCCCTCTGAGTCCTGCAGGAGGCAAGGGGACAGGAGGGGACAGCTCAGCAGCTCGGCAACAACCAGCCTGGCCAGCAGTGCCACGCTCCCTCCTGCTGGGTGCTACGGGGGCCTGGCTGGCAGAGGGGGCTGGTGGAGGTTGATCTCTGGAGCTTCTCTGGCGCAACATGGGACCACCCAGAGCCACCCAGAGCCACCCAGAGCCATGCCAGGAGCCTTCTCTGCAGGAGGAAGGGTGTGCAGGAGCAGGGTGGGAAGGGGCAGTGCTCTGGCAGCCCCTCGGCCCTGTACCTTGGCATGGTGCAGGTCCACTCCGTACATGGAGAGCTTCTTGGCGTTCTCCAGGAAGTGGATCTCTGCTTCCCCGGGGGTCATTCCCCTGCAGGGAGACAGAGAGAGGGACACTGGCCAGGCGCCCCACGGGTGTGGGGCAGCTGTCCCGTGCTGTCCCCTCTCAGGGCTCACCGGTAGGTCTTGTGCAGCTCCATGATTCGCTCCTCCAGCTCCCGGGTCTGGTTGGGTGCGAAGCGCAGCTCGCTCACATAGTTGCCCACGTGCTCCTCGGTGTCGTGGTCGCCCAGCTCGGCCTGGACGGCATAGGAGCCCAGCAGGGCGTGGGTGACGAAGGAGCAGGGCAGGCGCCCCGTGATGATGTCGGCACGGAGCTGCAGGCACAGGTAGTATCTGCAGGAGGGAGCAGAGGGTGAGAGAGGGGCAAGGGCCTGTGCCTACCAGACCACGTGCCTGTGATTCCCCAGGAAGAAGTACTGTGCTCCCTGGAGCAGGCTGGGGTTCTCCAGGAAGGAGTCTTGTGCCCCACAGAGCAGGCTGGGACTCCCCAGGAAAGAGGTGTGTGTTGCACAAAGAAGGCTGGGATTTCCCAGGAAGGAGGTGTCCCAGGAAGAAGGCATGCGATCCTCACCTGGTGANCGGAGGTGTGTGTCCCCCTGGAGCAGTCCCAGGAAGGAGGCATGCGATCCTCACCTGGTGATGTCCTCTGTGAGCTGGGCAGGGTCTGGAGGGTAGAACTTTACTGTGAAGGCAAAGTTCCAGGGCCCACCTAGGGAGGGGAGAGAGCAGTTCAGGACAGCACCCTTGAGGCTGCACACAGGGCACAGGATCATCTGTGTGTTCACCAAGGATCCTGCTGCTTCCCCAAGCCTTGCACAGGGCAGGGACAAGGGGGCTCCAGAGGCTGCTGAGACACAGCCCTGGGGACACCAGGATGACCTGATGAATCAAAGAGCTGGGGAGAGCAAAACATCACAACCTCAGGAGCCATCAGCTCAGTGTCATGGCAAAAGCCTCCTGTGTCCCAGAAGGTGACACCCTGGGCAACAGCCCTTCGACCACCCCAGCAAGGCAACACCATGGGCAAAGGACCTGTCCCAGCAAGACCTCCACTCCTCCCCACCGTCCCTGCCCTCCCTGCATGGGGCAGGTGGTGCCCAGAGAGGCACCAACTCTCAGTCAGCTCTTCAGTTGTACAGACGGGGTCCTTTGCCCTCCCCATCTCTCACAGGTAAGAGGGGAAATGTGTAACCCACAGCTGAGTGAGCAACACTGTCCATGTCCCCAGGTCAGCTGCCAAAGGGCCCTTGCAGGGCAGGTGGGGAGGGGACCTGCCACAGGACAGCCACACTGAGCCATCCCAGGGCACCACGGGACACCCAGTGCTGGGAAGGACGGGCCCTCTCTGGGCACTTACTGCGGATTTGCTTCTTGATCTCCTTGGAGGGGTCCAGCCAGTTCTGCAATGAGGAGACAGCAGGTCAGGGGGGTCCCCACCATGGAGGGGGTGGCTGCAGAGGGACACCCCGTGCTCACCTTCTGGCTGTCCGAGTCGCAGAAGGTGAGGCCGAAGTAGTCCTTCTCCAGGAGGTTGAGGTGCTCGCACACCATGTCAAAGAGCACCTGGCCTCGGGCATGTTTCTGTTGGAGACACGGACAGGCTGATGGTGATGGCTCCCTTGGGCTCCTGGAGACCCTCCAGGTGACCACCAAAACATGCTCTCATCCAGCGTGGGCTTCACCACATCCCCACCCTGCAGCCCCAGGATCACCTGGGTGTCCCCAGAGTGGTGCCAAAGGGTGTCCCAGGGCTGCAGAGATGGAGCAGCACGTCAGGGACACCCAGGTGGTCCCAGGGCTGCAGGTGGCAGTGGTGGCTGGGTCCCCAAGCACAGCATGACATACAAGAGCCACCAAGAGCCTGGGCCATGTGCAGTGATGGAGAGCATCCTTGGTATCAACAAATCCCAGAATAGTTTGGGCTGGGACCTTAAAGATTGTCTAATTCCGCCTCTCTGCCATGGGCAGGGACACCTTCCACTAGAAGAGGTTGCCCCAAGCCCTGTCCAACCTGGCCTCAGACACTTGCAGGGATGGGAACTGAATTCCCCTGAATTTCCCTTTGTTACTGGTGGCACCAAGGCCCAGACTTGCTCATGGCCATGGAATAACAACACTTCCCAAGTGTGCATCTCCCCTATTTCCAGGCTAGCAGCTCCCATCTCCCCTCTCCAAGGCATCCATTTACTGGAACACTTTCACCAGGTGACCCCAGGATGGCAGCCCAGGGCACCAAGCAGGACAGCCTGGGTTCCTCCTGCCCTCCAAAGCTTTTCCTGCAGTTGCCGTCTGTTTCCTGGGTCTCCTCTCTCCTTCTGACCTGGATTTGAAGGCAGGGGCTCACCTGTGGCATGGGCTGGGCTGTCACACTGAGCAATTTGACTCCCCTGTAGGATTTTTACCAAATTAAGGCTTAATTAAAGCACACGGACAAGGCACAACTATTCCAACAGGGTCTGTCAGAGAGAAAGAAGAAATGCAGCACTGGCATTCCTAAAACCCCAAAGTGTCTCCCCTGTGCCCCAGATGGCTTTTTCAAAGAGCAGTTGACCCCATCCTTGGACGATGTGGTGAGGGGCATCGCTCTGCTCTGCTCTGCTCTGCTCTGCTCTGCTCTGCTCTGCCAGCACCTGTGACCCAGGATTCTCCTGCCATCCCAGTTTGGTTGGCCAGTGTTCTGGGGAGAGCCAGGGGTTCATGAGCTGCCCCTGTACCCCGTGAGCCCCTGGGATGCTCTGCTCCTTTCCTTCTTTAGGAGGACTTTCATCTTGGTGCCAACCCATCTTTCCAGCTCTGTGACCAATTTTACCACTAAAGCAACAGCCAGGGCTGCTGGAGCACAGGGATCAAAGGCCCTGTTCCTGTGTCATGGGCAGGGGGCCAGAGACCCCCAAGAGCTGCCTCACAGTGCTCCCTCTTCCCCACTCCCTATGTTCACCAATCCCATACAGCCAAGACCTGGGGCAGGCAGGACCCACAGATCTGCTGTGTGCTGCCAGCAAACCCCCGTGCGCCCACAGGCCAGAGTAAGGGCAAAGGCCTCCCTGGCAAAGGCTTTCAAGATTCCTGCTCCTGAACAATCTCAGCTTTTCTTTTTTAAGCAAAATTGCCAGTCTTTAAAAATGCCCCTCCTTCCCTCCCTCCAGGCTCATGGCGTGGGTTGGAGCAGCGCTGCCTTCCCAGCCTGCAGGAGGAGACAGCAGCAAGATGCTCCTAGGATGTCCTTCTGCTCCCTGCTGCCTTGTCATTGTCTGTCACTTGTCACCAGAACCTTCCACAAACACCAGCCCCAATTCCTGAGTCAGTCCTGGGTGTCTCCCAGCTGTCCTGGATGGAAGAGGTGCCCGTGTTGATGGTGGCTGAAGCAGCCCTGCAACTTCTCCCAGTGTTCAGGTGGCCACTGCCAGGTGTGTCCCCTCTGTCCCATCCTGCAGCCACTGCCAGGTGCCTGCACTGTCAGGCAGAGCTCTATGCCCAGCCATTAAGATTCTGACTTAGACACTGGTTTTTCTTGTGAGTAGCTGCCAAATTTGGCTTCACTGGGCTGAAATTCCCCGCCAGGGTCTGTCTTTCCAGATTTTTTCCTCATCTTGAAATTTCAACTTAAACAGCTGTTTCCATGGGTGCTTTTCCCTAGGAGAGAGGTACTACAAAGCTGCCCTTAGAAGAGTCCTGTCCTTGAGGACTCTCTGTGCTGGGCAGGGTCCCTGGTCTGAGAGTGTCCCCTCCTTGGTGCCAGCATAGGCCCCCAAATCTGGGACTCACCTCCACCTCGCACTCATACTCGGAGGCATCGAGCAGAGTCACCCTGCACAGGGCACTCTTCACTTTCTTGGTGGTTTTCTGGGGTGACTTCTGGGTCTTGCTGGGGGTTGTTTTGTCGGAGAGTCCATCTGTCTCACTGTAGTCCTTGTCCTCCATGTCTGTGCCCTGGAGCGGGGACACACAGGGGGTTACCTGGCACCCCTGCCAGGAGGGACACAAGGACAGGGGGGAAGTCTCTCCAGAGCAGAGCAGGGCAGCTGCTGAGGGGGAGCTCCCAGCCAAGGCCAGTTCCCCCAACCCACACTGCTAGCACAGCCCAGGTCCCTGGAAATTGTACACCTGGGTTCAGCTCAGCACCCAAACCCTCCCTGCCGAACCACCCAGTGGAGCAGCTCAGCTCCCCGGCAGCTCCACAGCCAACACCGGGTGCCGCCGCTGCTGCCAGCCCCGCCCGGGGCAGCTCAGCCGGGGACACGGGACCCCCACTCCCTCGCCGTGCCCTGGCCAGCAGGGCCATGCCCAGCCCTGGGCACTCCAGGCTGCCACACGGCTCCTTCTGCCCGCCCTGCCTGCCAGGAACCGTGCCGGCAGCTGGGGGCAGCCGGCAGAGCCCACGCACCGCCCTGGCCGAGGGGGCTCCTCTCGGGGATGCTCCACTCGGCACCGGGGCCGTGCCCACCTCAGCGGGCTCCCGCCCCACAGCCAGGCCACAGCGCCGTGCCCTCCTCCGCTGCTCCTGCCCCGGCCCCTCTCAGCGTCACGCACTCACCGGGTCCGTGTTTCGGGGGTCGGGCTGTGCCCCGGGCCTTTCATTAGGGTCGGTGTCGCGGCCGGCGGGGCTGGGCGCGGCCGTGGGGCCCTGGGCGGCCGCCTCCAGCTGCTGCTGCGGGGCCTCCTCCTGCGCGTTCCGCACCTCCGAGCCGGGGCCCGTCTCCGTTGTCATGGCCACTGGTCACCCCGCTCTGCCACCGCCACCGGGGGAGAGACAGCAGGTGTCACCCGGAGGTGGCGGATGCTGGGATGCCCTGGGATACCCTGGCTGCACGGGGAGGCTGGGACAGGCTTGGGATGTGCCCATCTCTGCCCCACTGCCCCACGCATGGATCTGCTGCCAGACGCCAGCTCCCTGTTCACTCATAGATCCATTGCCTGATCCCAGCTCCCTGTCCACTCACAGATCCATTGCCAGTTCTCTGGGTCCCTGTCCACGCAGAGATCCATGGCCAGACTCCCTGGTCCCTGTCCACTCACAGATCCACTGCCAGACTCTGACTCCACGGATATGAACGGATCGGATCTGCTGTCAGACCCCAGCTCCCTGCCAACACACAGATCTATTGCCAGACCCCAGCTCCCTGTGCACTCAGGGATCCTCTGCCAGACCCCTGGATCCCTGTTCACACAGCTCCCTGTCTGTGCCGGGAGGTGGCTTTGCAAAGGGCTGGTGCAGCAGCACAGGACAGCAGGATTTCGTACTTTGAGCTGGAAGAGAAGATCCAGCAGTGTGGGAAGGGACCCACCGGGGACAGGAACCCACCACGTGTAGGGCACAGGCTCACACCCCATCCCTGCACTCACAGCGGGCAGTGAGGCTGCCCTGACCCCCTGCTCCCACACCCCTGCACCCGCTGGTACCTTCACTTGTGTTTTTTAGGAGTGGGAGGAAAAACCAGGCTATGAGTCAGGGGGAAGGCTGCACTGACACAGGAAATGGCAAACACGGACAACTCCACAGATTGCATCCGGGCTGGCTGGTTTGTTCCCCTCTGGCCACCCCAGCAGCAGCAGCATGCTGGGTTCCCACGGCCAGCGTGGGACCCTGTGGAACAGCAGAATTCCTGCCTCTGGCCTCAGCTGCCTGAAAAACAAACCCAGGGCCAGGAACAGGAAGGGAAAGGCACTTTTCATGCCGGGGTGCTCAGCAACGCGCTTTTGGAACCTTTATGGTTTTGAAGCCTTTTATGCCAATACAGCATGGGCTGGCAAGGGCTCCTGGGAGGGTCCACACTCCACAGGTCATGGAGCACCCTTTGGGCCATCACCCACCCACCCAAAGGGTGCTCAGGTGATGGCCCAAAGGCTGCTGCTGCTCAGGCCCTGCCAGCTCCCCACTAGGCCATTTCCAGCTGTGCAGGACCCTCTGGGATCATTCCCATCGCAGTGTGGCTGTGGCTGGACAAGGTGGCTCAGCTAGAGCATCCTCCTGTGGTCACATCACTCACCCTGCCCATGAGCAGCCACACCAGCCCTAAGAAATGCCTGCAGATCCCTATTCCAATTCCAACCCCTGCCATGGGCAGGGACACCTTCCACTATCCCAGGTTGCTCCAAGCCCCGTCCAACTTGGCACTGGACATTTCCAGGGATGGGGCAGCCACAGCTTCTCTGGGCAACCTGTGCCAGGGCCTCCCCACCCTCACAGGGAAGAATTTCTTCCTAATATCCCATCTAACCCTGACCTCTGGCAGTGGAAAATCCTTGTCCTGTAACTCCAGGCCCTGGTAAAAAAATCCTTCTCAGTCATTCTATAAGCCCTCCCTTCAGGCATTGGAAGGGGCTCTGAGGTCTCCCTGGATCCCTCTCTGGGTGAACACCCCCAGCTCTGCCAGCCTGACTCCAGAGCAGAGGGGCTCCAGCCCTTGGAGCATCTTCATCATCTCCTCTGGACTCATTCCAGCAGCTCCATATCCCTCCTATGTTGGAGGTCCCTGAGCTGGAGGCAGCTCTGCAGGTGGGGTCTCACCTGAGCAGGGCAGAGGAGCAGAATCCCCCCCTCCCCTCTGCCCATGCTGTGGGTTGGTTTCTGGGCTGCCAGTGCCTGTGGCTGTGTCACATCCAATTTGTCACCACCAGCACCCCCAAGTCCTCAGGGCTGCTCTCAACCCACCCAGCCTGTGCTGGTGCTGGGGCTGCCCTGACCCAGGTGCAGGACCTTGCACTTGGCCTGGTTGAACCTCATGATGTTCACATGAGCCCACTCCTCCAGCCTGCCCAGGACCTTCGGGCTGCCCCAACCCTTCCCTCTGGCTGCCCCATCCCTGCTGAACCCAGTGCACTGCTCAGGCTCAGCTCTGTGTCACCCACAGACTCGCTGACTCCCTGTCACAAAGCAAACGCATCCCACACCACAGCTCCTGTCCCACTGCTGCCCTTCAGGTGTCCTCAGCAGTGGGAAGATGTGAAACCTTCCCAGAAAAATGACTAAATCTGGCTCTGGGGGCGGGAGGGAAGAGAGAGGAGGTGATGGAGAAGACAGGGAATCAGCCCACACCTTCCGCTGGCCTCACAGCCAGGAGATCCCGAGAACATCCCCCTCCCGTGCCTGGTGGGCAGTGCTGGCCGTGCTGGCTGTCTGGTCACCACAGAGGCCTCAGTTCACACCAGAAAGTCCAGGATTTCACCCCCTTGTCCCAGAGCCATGTTTCCTGGCCATGACAGGCCAGACCTGCCCCCATCCCCTGAGCAGCACCAGCTCCTCCTGATAGACCCTTGTTCGGCCAAAGGCACCTGAAGCTTTCAAAGGTCACCAGTGGTTTGCCTTTCCCACAGAGGAAAGAGGGCTGCTGTTTCTCCACTGCAAATCCAAGCAGTTGCATGCTCCCAGCTCCACTCCCTGTGTGGATCATTCTCAAGTGCTTCCGCTTGGATCTCAGTGTGTGCATTTTTAATCAACATGAAATCTCTAAAATGACAACGCACCACTTTGGGCCAACAACACGCTGAGTTTTTCACTTGATGTTTCTAAACTTTCTTCCAAACTACTTTTTCCTGCAGCGGGGAGCACTGATCCCTGAGGAAATGAGGGGTTTTTTTAAGGGTAGCAAGCTGCAAATTCATCCCACCTCACCCAGCCGACCCTACTTTTGCATCTTAAGCTCCAGTTCCTACCTTCTGATGGTGGTCAAGGAGCCTGATCCAGGGACTGACTTCCAGTTGAAACCAGTGAGAGCATGGCACAGCAGTGTCGGGGTGGTGGAGCTCTGGTAAAGGAGCCTGGCAAATCACCAGGGACCATCTCCCTGCTCCCAGGGCAGGAAACCCCTCCATCTCTGGCCTTGTAGCTGTGCAGAAGAGGCTCCAGTCCCACCACAGGGTCATTGCTGGGGTCCAGGAGCTGGGGCTGGCAGGGGCAGCAACCCCAGGCATGGCCCCGCTGCAGCTGAGCCCTGCAGCTGCACAGCCCCGATGGAGGGGCCACGCTGGCACTGCCACGCTGCCAGGCACAGCCACAAGGGCCACATTCAGGAGCTGTGTGGGCAGCACTGCTCCCAGCCTTCCCTGTCCGCCCTGGGGCTGAGCGGGGAGGCCAGGGCTGCTCCAGCATTGCCACTCACCCCAGTGCTGCTGCAGCCGGGGGGCTCAGGGCTGGCTGGCACCCAGGGTCAGCCCCAGCCTGGCAGCACCAAGCCCTGGGGACGGTGGCACCAGCAGTGGGATGCTGCCACCCTCCATGGCAGCCTGGTCACCTGCACCCGGGGCTGTGGGAGAAGGACACCAAGGCTGGCAGGACCACCAGCACCCTGACCATCCTCTGTGCCAGGCTGGGGGTGCTCAGCCTGGGGGCACCTGCAGGCTCTGCAGGGATGTGAGCAGCACTCACACTGCAACCTGTCCCAGCCCCTTCTCCCCCTTTATTTCCCATGGCCTTTCCCATGGCCCTCAAGAGCTGCAGAAGGAGATGTTACCACAGGAGCAGCTCTGTGTCTTGGGCAGGAGCTGCCCCTGCTGGGAAGGGGCAGCACAGCACAGACGGGGAGCAGTAGCCATAGAGCCCTGCCCATCCCACAGCACCTTCCAGGTGCAAACTCAGCTCCTGCTGCCCCAGCACAGAGACCATAGAGTGGGGCTACGGGTTGCGAAAGGACACAGGTCCCAGCGTGCTGCCAAAGGGACAATTTCACTGACATAACTGCAGTCACAAATCCATAGAAGAGGTTTCCACCACAACAGCAGTGAACTTGATGAAGACCAAATCATTTAATTTCTTTCTAAATACTTCCCATAGCAAGAGCAGGACCCCATCCCGCTGGGCACCGGCCTTCCTAGGCTGTCCCAGCCCTTCCCAGCAACCAGCCTTGCTCACGCATGTCCCATTGGAGCAGCTCACGTGCTGAGGCTGTTGGAGGCAGGACGCAGTGGGCATTGACCCCCAGACCCCTCCCTGTGCAGGGCAGTGGCTAAAGGGCTCCTCCTGGCACCCACAGGCCCCAGTGCCCCATGCCCAGTTTTCAGCAAGGGCAAGTTTTCAGCACAAGCCCAGTTTCCAGCAAGGGCTGGCTCGATTCTGCTGCAGCTGGAGCCCGGTGGGCTGGGGGATGTTCTCCTCAGGGGAGATGGCTGGAGCCAGATGGAGCTCCAGGCTACCGGAACAGGCACGTGGGAATGGTGACTGCAAAGGAAGCCTTAGCAGGATCAGAGGCAGACCTGCTTGTCATGCCTGGAATCTCCTCCCATCATCTCCCTGCCTGCTCCTCCTCCCCTTGGTGTTTTCCTCTTCCTTCTCCTTCAAGCCAGAGCGTGGATTTCTCAGTTTCTTTGCCCCAGCACTTTCCCAGCATATCCCAGCTCCAGCCTCCGCACTGCTCCTCTCACAGAGCCTTCCTTTCCCTGCAGCCTGGTGTCCCCCTCTCCTGCTCAGTCACTCCCAGCTGCTGGGCTCATTTCCAAGGCTGAGCATCCCCCTTTTCTCCCCTTTACTCCCCTCACTCCCTGCTGAGGCTTTGCCCATCCATGAGGCTTCACCTCTGGAGCATCACGGTCACAGGCAGAGAGCAGCCCCACGCTGAGTGCCCCAGCTGGGCTCCAGGGGCTCCAGCACAAATGGGGAGCACAGAGATGGGTGACCACCCAGTGACCTCCTCCCTCACCCCTGCCATGGGCCCGAGGAGCTGATCATGGCAGCAAACCCCCTATCACCCTGTGGGATTACCCTGTGGGACAGACGCTTGCCACAGAGACAGACAGACATGGGGAGCAAGCTGAGCATGGGGGGTGACAGTGGCAGCATGACACGGGGCAGGGGGGTCCAGGTACCTGCCAGACCCCAGGAAGAACAGAGGTGCCCACCAGGGCTGTGGCACCCAGCACCCCTGATGGGGCAGGGGCTGAGCTGGCAGGGGACAAGAGCACAGGCAGTGCCTTGCAGCCATCCTGGAAACCTGAGGGGAGCCCAGCAGAAAGTCCTGGATATCCTCCAGGGACACAGAAACAGCAAAAAAGGAAAGCAGCCCCAAAGCCCCAGTACACAGCACCCCGAGTCCCAGTGCCACCCCTGAGCCCCAGTGCCCCCAGCCCTCACCCCCTGGCACAGGACACACAAATCCCCAAACCACTCCGCAGTGCAGCCGGAGAGCTCTCCTGTGCTGCTCTGCAGCAGGGACAGAGAATCATATGAGCTGTTTATGGTGAAGGGGGGGTCAGAAACACAGGGTATCCCCTGCTCCTGGAGACTGAACCCTGCTTCTCATCACGGGGGACTGGCAGGGGCAGAGATCTGCAGTGTCCCGAGCTGTAAAAGTGCCCTGTCATAGAATCATAGAATCGTCAAGTTTGGAAAAGACCTCTAAGCTCAAGTCCAACCACCCTTGCCACCCCCGGGCTCCAGGACCCGCATCCCAGCCAGCTCTCCCCAGGCACCCACTGCCGGCTAAAGCCCAGGGCGGCAGCAGCAGCAGGGCCGAGCATCGCGCAGTGGCCACGGCGGGGCCCTACCTCGGTGCCAGCTCCCCACGGCTCCGGCACGGCTCATCCTGGCACGGCTCATCCCGCCGGGCTGGCGCTGCGTCCGAGGCAGCGCTTTCTGCAGAGCCGCCTCTTCCCACGCCCCGCGCGGTGACGGATGGATGGATGGGATGTGCACTGCAGCCGCAGCCAGGATGAGAGCTGGGAGCTGGGAGCGGGGCTGCCTTCCCGGCCCACGGCTGGGCTCCCCTCCCAGCCGTGCCAGGAGGCTCCCAAGGGGACGCTGGTGCCGGCCCCATCACCCCCCTGCCTGCAAACACCTGACTCATCCTGGGCCGGGCGCCGGGCTGCGCTCCTGCCTGGATCCTTCCCTGCGCAGGTAAGGAGAGCTCGGCTCCTGCACGGGAGCTGGACCCACTGTGCATCTTCATCCCAAGTTAACCTGGCACTGTCCTGCACTCCCCGTCCCTTCTGTGGGTCCTGGGGCAGCAAACACTGTGCTGCCATCAAATCACGCAGCCAAGCACCCCGCTCGCACCAGTCTGCTCCCAGCTGTCCCAGCAGGGTGGCTGAACAGAAGCTCTTTCATCGGCCCTGTCCGGGGTGAAGTGCTGAGCGTGACACCCAGCACATCCCTGTCTCCAGGGCACGTGGCTCCACGTCCCCTGCTCGGTCCCCAGGAGGGACAACCCCACAGAGCAAACATGGGGGGCAAGCACTGCAGGGGTGTTCATACCCCACAAAGCAACAGAGGGGACCCAAGAGCCCAGCACTGACCCCGCCGGGCAGAGGGACAGGTCCTGCTGCCAGCAGGCTGTGGGGACACCAGGGGCACAGGCAGGGACACAGGCAGGGTCCCGGGGGGCAGCAGGGGCTGTGTTATCCTGAGCAGGTGTGGGCAGCCTGCTGGGAGCAGCAGTGCCCAGGCAGGACCCACCAGTTCCCACACACACTGATGGGACTCCCGGGCATCCCAAGCCATCAGGAACCCAAGGGGACAAGGCACAATTCTGGGGACTTGCTGGGAGACTCTGGGCAGGCTCTGGCTATGGGGATACAGGCACCCACCTGTGTGGGTGACCATGCTGGATGCAGAGGGAGAAACCCCTGCTCAGACCAGACTGCCCAGTTGCTCACCAGTATGAGCTTGCCAAGTGGTGCCCACGGGTTGGGATGCTCATGGACTGTTCCCCCACCCAAGAACATCAGTCCTGGGGGAATCAGATGGGCAGGGACCAGGTCACAGCCCCCACAGCCCTCCCTGTGAGCCCTCCCCAGGGCTGGGCACCTTGCACAGGGACTCCTGAGCCACTGAACTGGCACAGTCCAGGGGGTCCCAGGCAAAACACAGAAACCTGCAGCCTGGAAAACCAGTAATTCCACACTTCCCAGCAAGCTCCTACTCCTCTGAAATCCTTGCCTGGTCTGCACCCTAATCCAACCCCCTGACCTTGGCAGTGCAATCCCCACGGTTCAGCCAGGCCAGGGACCAGTGGGGCTCGGAGATTCCCTGGCCCCTGCAGCTCCCACGGGAGCACCACAGTGCCTGGGCAGCCTCAGCATCCCCAATGGCATTTCCAGCCCAGAACCTCCCCCTTCTCCCTCTCCAGCAGGTGCAGCCATGGGAGTTTGGGGCTGGGGCCTACCAGTTCTTGGCCGCTCTGCACTGATCAGGGCTGGTGTCACCCATCTCTGAGCACCCACAACTGTACAGCATCCATCAGGTAGCCTAAGGAAAACACAGGCAGGAAGCAATGACGGACCCAGAGAGAGGGGCTCAAGTCCTGGGGTGCCAGGCTGGAAGGGACCCCCTGCATCCACCACCCACTAACTGCAGAGGGGCCTGTGGAAACTCTTCTTGGCTCCAAAATCTTCATGGAAAGGGTGGTTTGGCACTGGCACAGGCCTCCCAGGTGGAGTCACCATTCCTGGGGGCATTTAAAAGACATATGGGGACACTTGGGGACACAGTTTAGTGGTGACCTTGACAGTGCAGGGTTAAAGGTTGAACTTGACACTCCTACAGTTCCTTTCCAACTTCAACAGTTCTGTAACTGCTGAGACCCCCAGGGTGCACAAGGACTGGGGAGACCTGAACAGCAACACGTTTCACAGGGGGGTCCTGCCGGCACTTGGTCCCTGTGGCATTAGCACCTTCACTGTGCCCATGGACGACCCCACTGTGCCCTGCTGAACCCTGCACATTGCCCAGGCCAGAGGCCACTGCACTGTGCCCGAGATCTGGATCTCAGGCTGGGTGAGGCTGGGGCACCTCTGGAGGTCACCTTGCCCAGCCTCCTGCTCCATCAGGGCCACCCAGAGCAGGCTGCCCACCAAGAAACCAAGATGCCTCCTGCGGGAAGGAGCAGCCTGAGGACCCCACAGGTGCCCCCCTGCCCCAAAATCGCCTCCCCAAGCAAACACTGAGCTCCTGCACAAGCAGTGCTGTTGGAGAGTCCTTCCTTGCTCCTGCTGACCCCATGGCACCGTTTCCTCACACGCCTGTGATCCCACATGGCACAGAAGGGCATTGTCTGCATCCCCCACTGCCACCCCGAGCTCAGTTTGGTGACTCAGGCAGGGAAGCAGAGCCAGCTCCTTCAGACCACAGTGGGACACAGCTCAAGTCCTGGAAGAGGTCAGAGCTAAACTGGGCTTTGGTTTGAGTTCAGCATCCCAGTAAGTCCTTGGATCCCAGCAGAGGATGGTGGGGGGGCGGAGGGGCACGGGTCTCACCCCTCCACCACCACCCTGGCAAAGCTGGCTGCCAGCTATCCTTTTGGAAGCATTTGGGAACCCGCAGGAAGGCAGGGAGGTGGCTGATAGAGCCTCTGACTTCAAGCACCAACATGTTTCTGATTAATTTGGTAAAAATTAAGCTGGGGTGGAGGGAGGAGAGGGCTGGCAAATCCAATCCCTGCGCTGGAAAATCAACTGAAGAACATCACCCAAAGTAGCACTGGGCACATCCCTCCCTGGGCTCCGGCACCCATAGGGATGGAGGGAAGTGTTGGGGTGCACCACCAGGAAGGGGCTGCCCTGCTGCCCTGCATCCCAGAGCTGAGGAAGGGCTGGCATGGCTCGGGGCCAGCAGGAAGGGATGCCTGGAGCAGTGGGAACGTGGCACCGGCCCTGGGCTGCACCAACCCCGCTGGGGGCTGGCTCCCGGGCGCGATGGCTCCTGCTGCTCGGGAAGGGGACTGTGGGGGCCAGACTGGCCAAGAGCTGCTGCAGCACCACCCTTTGCCTTGTGCTGGGGGACTTCCTCCCTGGGCTGTGTCCCACCTGAGCTCGCCCGGCTCCTGGCTGGAAACTGAGGCACGTGGGGCTCGGTCACAGCAAGGCACCCTCCCTGCCCCCCACCCAGCTGGGGGGCGTTGGCATTTGGGACCAGCCTCATCCTGCACCCAGCTGCCACCTCAGGCCTGGCAGCTTCCCTAGAGGGAAACATGCCCTTAATCCTTGAGCACTCACTGGAGGGGCTGCTATTGGAGTATTTGTGGGCTTTAGCCCAAATCCCCATTTTTGGGATGCCTGGCTCACACTTTCGGAACACCTACAGACACCAGTGCAGGCTTCCCTGTGGTTCCTCCCCACCTGACCCTCTCCCAACCACAAGGAATGTTTGTCACAGAGAGGGGACCAACAGCACCCCTGTGGGCTGCATAGCCACGAGCCCCATTCCCACCAGACAGACTGAAATGGGATCAGGACCATAAAAAACTCCCAAAGTGTCCCCAAATTAGACTAAATAACACAAGCATGTGCAGCACAGCACCCCTGCCCATCCTGGGATTCCACGCCACACTGAGGAACAGGGTCAGGGGCACTGACTCATGGGACAAGGTGGGCTCCACCAGGACAGGGACAGCAGGGAGCAGCCTGCCCTTGGGGAAGACCTGCAGCTCCAAGGAGGATCCATAGGGCAGATGAGGAAGAACCCTCTGCTATGCATGGAAACATCCCCCTGGTACCCCCAGCACGACAGATCCCAGGATGCTGCAGGGACCCTCTGTGGGTGACCAGGCATGGGAGAAAAGAGAGGTTTTAGCTTTTGCCAAGGCAAGGACAGCTCAGAGGCCTTCGGGGGTGCTCAGGCTTTGCAGGCAATTCTCAAAGATAAGAGACAGATGCCTTGAAGGGAAGGGATGCAAGAGGGATCAGAGAGAGGGAAGAAAGAGCGAGTGAGCTTGGAGCAGCAGCAGGGTAGGGAGCAGCACATGGCTTCCTTCATCAGCTCTGACCTTCCATGTACAGGACACCCCGGGACACAGAGGGGACTGGGGCCATGCATGGTGCAGAGGAGAAGGTTCCTCAGTCCTGCCCTAGGACTGAAGCTGCACTGCAGGGAACCCCCCAACACAACCCAGACCCCCCAGTGCTGCCCACACCGGGTCCTGTCACCTCCCACTCCCCGAGACAGGACATGCTGTGCCCCAGGTCCCGTGGGACAGTGGGTGCCCCACTGCTCCAGGAAGCCTCCAGGGCCTCCCACACCAGTCAGGCTTGCTGACATCTATCCTCATGTTTTCCAGTTTATCTTGGACAGTGCTCCAGTGCCTGGGGTCCCCAAGACCCCCTGGATTCTCCCTGAAGCAGAGCTCCCCAGGAGATGTTCTGGCTGGATCCAGGACCCTGGCAGGCACACACTGTGGGGAGCAGCCCACTTTCCCAGGGCAGGGCTCCTTGTGCAGGATAAACCTCAAGGGCAAGGAGGAGAGGGGCCCCCAGCCCTCCCCACCCTCCACGGAGGAGACAGGGAGGGGACAGGCCACACCACCAAGCCTGGAGGAGCAGCAGTGGAGCTCCACACCCACCTCCATGAGCTCCACATGCTCCTGCCCCCTCTCCTCTCCCATCAGCTCCCCATATCCTCCAGGAGTTGGGACCCCCTCACCCCAGTCCTGCCCCAGCTTTGCTGCTGCACAACGTGGGAAGTGCCCACACACTAGTCCTGGGGAATGGATTTACTTCCATTCCCTCCTGCTTAACATCCCTGAGACATTTCTGGTTGTCCTTCAGCAGCGATCAGCCCTGCCCAGGCTGCTCTCCCCACCTGTCCTCTATTCAGGACGTATGTACAATATATGGCTAATACACATTATTGCAGCATCACCACCACACAGCCAGCACACCCTGCACCCTCCCCTCAGCCTGTCCACACCCCACAGCCACCAAAGTCCCCAGATGTGCCCACAGCGCCCACTCCTAAAACCGAGGGTTTAAAACTCTCAGTCCCCAAGTCCTAAAACACATGTGTGGCTGAGCTGGGTTCCAGCTGCTGCAGGGAAACTGGAACTTGGAAATTTCCATCCTCTGAAGCACTTCACAGACACACAAAAGTACCAAGAAGGTGTCAAAGGAGATTGAAGAGGAGCCAGGAATAGCATCCAGGAGCATCCAGGGAAGGACCACAGCCAGACCCTCACCTTGGGCTGCCCCACAGTGGCCTTGGCAGAGATGGATGGCAAGAGGTTCAGCCTGGAACAACCTTTCTTACCTGGTTTGACTCTACTCAGCTAAGAAAATACTTCCCTAGTCTCTCTCCTGTACAAATTTACAGCAACAGCATTTGTATCCCCACAAAGCTGAGGAGAATCCTTTGGCAAACACCCAATCTGGGGCCAACCTGAAAACTCCTCAATGACTTGCAAAACGCAACCCAAAAACTCCCCCCTGTCAGGTTTCACCTTGGCACAGGACACCTGGTCTGCAAAAGTCCTTGAGAAGGAAAGCAGAGGCTGGAAAGCACCGGCCTGGCCACGCACTGAGGATCAGAACAACCTCTGACCCCAGGGTGAGCTACAGCACCGAGGACAGGGCAAGGCTCTGAGAGGATTATACCTGTGGGCAGGTCTTATGGCTCCAGGTGAGAGTATCTGAGCCCAGAAAGGACATGGAAGGATGCACAAATAATATTTCTGAAGTGTAACTATGGTGCTTGTCCATCTCCTTGAGATGGTTCAGAACTGCTGAATCGATTTCAGCCTGGAGAAGAGAAGATTCTGAGGAGACCTTAGAGCCCCTTCCAGTGCATGAAGGAGTTCCAGGAGAGCTGGAGATTGACTTTGGACAAGGATCTGGAGTGACAGCACAAGGAGGAATGGCTTCCCACTGCCAGAGGACAGGGTTACATGCGATATTGGAAAGGAATTCTTCCCTGTGAGGGCAGTGAGACCCTGGCACAGGTTGCCCAGAGAAGCTGTGGCTGCCCCATCCCTGGGTGTGTTCAAGGCCAGGTTGGACGGGGCTTGGAGCAAGTTGGGATAGTGGAAGGTGTCCCTGCCCATGACAGAGGGGACATGATCCTTGAGGTCTCTTCCAACCCAAACCATTCTGGGATTCTATGATTTACAGTTTTGCTAGATGTGCTGGGGGTCACCAGCTTCCCACCAGGCAAAGGTGACCCCCAGTTTTAATCTGAATTACAGAAACATCTGCTCAGCCAGGATCCCCCAGCGTGGTTTGCAGGGACCTGAGATGCCTCTCCATGGAGAAGGGAGGTCACCTCATCCTCCCGGGGTGTTATGTAGGGCAGGGGCTGCCTGTGCCCAAAGCAGCACATCAGGAGCTTCCAGGAGGTCCAGCCAAGCAGGGATGGTGCTCTCAAGGAGGGCAGTGATGGCTGGGTGCAGCCACCAGCTCAGCAAGGTGCCCGGGCACCAAACCCTGTGCCAGGTGCTGCCAGGGAGGGACCGACCGCTGGAGCTGCCTTTGCAGGCAGAGCACATCTGCCCAGCCCGTGGCTGGCATACCTGGCAGCCAGGCTTGGGAAATGCTGATAAGATGAGGGAAAACATCTCTCCCTCCTCCCGCGCTGCCCTCCTTCCAGCCCATTAATCCCAGCGCTGCAGCAGCCCGTGGCTGTCTCGCAGCACCGCTGTGAATCATCGGCAGCCAAACGCTGACTCACAGAGGTGAGGCTCCGGCTGCGGCTGACGCGGGAGCCCCGGGCCCGCAGCCCCTCTGCTGCCTCCTCTGGCATCCCCTGCAGCCCCGCTGCGCAGGGAGGTGATGCTGCAAGAGGTCCTTTAATCCACTCGGCTCAACAAGGGAGCAGCTCCATCCATCCCGGCCCGACGAGCCTTTAATAGCCCGTGGTGGAGAGGAGAGTGGGATAAGGGTCCTCTCCCAGGGCCACAGGGATGCGCCAGGGGCTGGAGTCCCTCTGCTCTGGACCCAGGCTGGGAGAGCTGGAGGTGTTCACCTGGAGAAGAGAAGGGTCTGGAGAGACCTTTAGAGCCCCTTCCAGTGCCTGAATGGTCTTATAAAAACAGGGAGAGAGACTTTTTACATGGAGAGATAATGATGGGACAAGGGGGAACCATTCCAGACCAAAAGAGGAGAAATTTAGATCCGATGTTAGGGAGAAGTTCCTCCCTGTGAGGGTGGTGAGGTCCTGGCACAGGGTGCCCAGAGCAGCTGCGGCTGCCTCATCCCTGGAAGTGTCCAAGGCCAGGTTGGACGGGGCTTGGAGCAAGTTGGGATGGTGGAAGGTGTCCCTGCCCATGGCAGGGGTGGGATGAGATGAGCTTTGAGGTTCCTTCCAACATAAACCAGCCCATGGTTCCATAACTCCTCTCCTGCACTGTCACCTGTGCCAGGGCTTTATCCTCATCACATTAGAGAATTGTTCTCCATCATCTCAGCAAACCTCCTTCCCTCCAGATTAGGGCTGTGCTTGTCCCTGTCTTGAGCAGCCAGGGCAGAGCTCCTTCTGCCTTTCCACTGTTTGAAGCTCTGCAGCTCCCCATTGTCCCCAGGCCTCCATGACCCCTCCATGGACCAGCCCTGCAGAGATCTGGTGTCCATGACAGCTCAGTCCTGCATGGAGACGGCAACAGCCCTGGGGGGTCACAGCCCTCTGCAGCCACCATCCAACCAGCAGGACCTGCCTCCACCCCGACAGGGAACTGCCCACTCAGGTCCATCAGGTTCCAGCCCTGGTCTTTCCCAGAGGTGATCCAGAGAGCAGCAGGTCTCCAGAGCCACCGCAGCCCTGTGGAGCTGCCCAGGGAGGTCCCTGCAGCCCCAGCAGTTCCTGTGTCAGGCCTGAAAGGGCAGAGGCAGCTGGGCACCAAGTGCTGCTGCGGCCAGACCCGACACATTCAGTTCCTCCTCCTGCCTTTGGGGTCTTGGCTGTTCCCTAAGGGGTCTGCCTGTAGCTGGATGGACCCTGGGGCTCACTTCTGCTCTCTGCCTGGCTCCTGCAGGTCCCCGTGAGCCAGGACAGCACAGCTTTGTGATCGCAGCACCAGAAGTTGCCCTCTGGTGCAAAACTTTCTCTGACCCCTCATCCCCACACATTTCTCTCAAATCCCCTCTCTCTGTTCCCTCTTATTTTCTCCTTGTTCCTGAGGTCAGTCACAGAGATGGATATTTTAGCCTCCAAGTCTTTTTCCAGACAATCCAAATCACAATCTCTCCTGGTGTTCTCCATTTACAGAAAAGCAGTTCCCTGCTCACCTCACACTGCACCCCACAGGCACCTCAATTCCTGCAGGAGCAGCATGGCACTGGGGTGCTTGGGAGAAGCTTTATTCCTCCCCTGCCACCACCATCCACCTCATCCCACCCTCCCTGTGGCCACGAGGTGCCTGCAGGCATCCCCGCTCCCTTCATCCCCTGAGCCTCTCACACCACACGTCCATCCCTGTCCCCACGTACACGTGCAGGGTCACGGCCACGCAGCCCCAAATCCCCTCCAAACCTGCTCCCTCCCACCCCTGTGCCAGGAGCATTTGGAAAGGAGCTGTCAGACCAAGAGAGCACATGGTTCTCCCGCCCAGCAGGATGATACTGAGCTCAAGAACATCACCCTGGGAACATGAAGGACAGTGTGAGCATCCCCTCCTCACCTCAGGTGCCTTTGTCCCCAGCCTGTGAGCAGGTTTCACACCAGCCCAGGCAAGCTCTGCACCTTGTCCTCCAACCTGAGCATGGCTGTCCCACCCCACAGCAGCACAGCACCAGGAAACACCAGCTCCTCACCTTGGGTGCTGTGTCCAGTTCTGGGCCCCTCAAAACAAGAAGGACACTGAGGGGCTGGAGCATGTCCAGGGAAGGGAACGGAGCTGGGGAAGGGGCTGGAGCACCAGGAGAAGCTGAGGGAGCTGGGGGAGCTCAGCCTGGAGAAAAGGAGGCTCAGGGGGGACCTAGCTCTCCACAACTCCCTGACAGGAGGGTGGGGCCAGGTGGGGGTGAGGCGCTGCTCCCAGGGAACAATGGACAGGATGGAAGGAAATGGTCTCAGGCTGCAGCAGTAGAGGTTTAGATTGAGTATTAGGGAAAACTTCTTCACTGAAAGGATTGTCAGGCATTGGAAGGGGCTGCCCAGACAGGTGGTGGAGTCACCATCCCTAAAGGTGGTCAAGAAATGACTCAGTGCTACAGTTTAGTTGACAAGGTGGTGATGAGTCAAAAGTTGGAGTCGATATCTTGGAGGTCTTTCCCAGCCTTAAGGATTCTGCAATTCAGGTAGGGAAGAGCAAAGAGGTCTGAACCTGCTGGTGGAGGAGGTCACCATGGACTGACCATGGGATGCTGCCCCAAGGAAACTGCAGGTACATGTCCACTCCTGCCCCTCTGGCACAGAGGATGGGTCTATCCAGAGCCTGTCTGGCCACGAAGGGCCGGAAGGGCTCACCCGGGCTGGCTGGACCAGTCCCTTCCTGTGGACAGACCCTTAATTCACTGTAGGGCTTTGATGGCCACTTCAGACACCTTTTGCCCAGACAGGTGGTGGCTCTCCTGCCCCCAGCCAGCCTGGCAAGCTCGGGCTGTTGAGCTGGTGTGCTCAGCTCCACTGACCTGACCTGGAGTTCCTGAGGGATGCCGAGCCAGGGAAAAGGAGCCAAACTCAGGCCGAGGCAGGCACTGAGCACCACTGAAGCAGACAGAGCAGACAGAGGCTCATCATCGACACGGAGTGTGACAGCCAGGCTGGAGTTGCCAAGTGAAGAATTGGGTCAAGTAGGGAAAAATAGGAAAGCAAAGGCAGTAAGGATGGGATGATCCCGTGGGAACACACTCACATGGGGGCAGTGATCCTGTGTAACACCTCCACAAGCTTTGGGATCCACCACACAGAAGGAGCCTGCAAAGTGGGGCTCTCCCACCTCCCTGCCTGGCAGAGCTGCTCTCCTGCAGCCAGCCCAGCCTTAATTGACACGTGTTGAATCTGTGTTTGGGCAATTATGTATTTACATTATGTCAGCAGTTGCCAGGAGCCCAGACATCTGCTCGCTCATCATGCCCGAGCCAGGCAGCACGGAGACATCTGACCCTGGAGCACACACGGCTGACAGGCAGCAAAGGGCCTCCCCTCCAAAGGCTCTGCCCTCCCCTGCCATCGCCTGCAGGGGACAGGCAGTGACCTGCTGCCCACGGTGCCATCCCCTGCTCTGGGGTTAATAGAGCAGCCTGAGCTTATTCCACAAAACTCCACCCTAGCAGTCAGGATCAGCATTCCCACGGCTCCAGAGGCATGGTGCCTTGTGTCAAAAATGAATCATGAGAAAGTTAGGGGGGAAAAAAGAGCCACCAAATTGACAGGGAGTTGTCCCCCGAGCCAGGCTGGAGTCAGGCAGTGATGGCAACTCACCATGACTCAGCTGCCAGTGCCGGGGCAGAGCCCATCCCGAGAGACCAAACCCTGCTTCCAGCTTGCTCCCACCATGCTCTGGCCCCAATCCTTTTGGCACCAGGAAAAACCAGGGAAGTGGAGCATGACCTCTGCTACACCCCAGGGGGACAGGGCTGAGGCACCTCCTCCTCCTCCTTGCCTGCCAGGATGCAAAGGCAGTGTCCTCCCTACTGCCCCTTGCACGGCAGGAGCCGGTCCTTTTGCCAGGCCTGGGAATCTGGGGCCATTTTAAACAGGGTTTCACTCCTACCCTTTTGAGTGACACCTCCCAGCTGAGTAAATAAGTTCAGGAATGAGTTGCTGTGTCCCCTGAGAAGCCAAAAACCACCTTCCACAGTCTCATTAATGCTCAAACGAAGATGTCCCAACTGGTGGGCCAGGAGTGCTGTGATCCAGCCCTGCAAACACTCGGTGCCTCCCCAGATGGAAACACAGCCCAGGCACCACAGAGCAGGGAGATGGAAGAACCAGCACACACTGCAGTCTCCAGTTGTTCCCAGTCCCTGGTTTCTCCCTCTGCTCTCACTGGAGCAGGTTGGGACCAGCAGCACTGCCACAGCTGCCCAGGTGTGACAGCACTGAGCCCAGGTGTCACAGCATCTCCTCCGGGCAGGGCTTAGTGCTCTGGGGACTTCCCTGCTTTCCTTGGCACCCACAGGCCCCTCCCATCTCACCTCTGAAAGCCAGGCCCTACTGATGCCCTCAGCCATACCAAGGCCTTGCCTGCACCTGCCCAGCTCGGCCAAGGCAGCAGCTCCACAGTGCCACAGCCCTTGGAGGTGACACAGGGATGATGCTATTCCAGAGCTCTCCAGTTTCAGCCCAATTCCCTCACTCTCTCCCTGGGACAGCCACTCAGTAGCAAAAGCAGAAGTGCCTCTGACACCAGTGGTGCAAAACCATCCTCTGCTCCCAGGCAGAGCCTCAGCTCCCTGAGAGCCATCCCTGCTGCTCACCAGTCCCCTCCCTGACTGGGGACAGCCACACTGCCACACAGCACCTTCAGCCAGTACAGCCACACCAGCCTGCAGGCTCACAGGGACCCCAAAACGCAGCCCAGAGCACAGGATCCCACGATCCCAGAGCGTGGCAGCTCTGCCACTCGGGAGCAGCACGTGCATCAAGGACAGAGCCTCATGGCAGGATCCCGTGCCTGCACACCCACCAGCAATCCCACTGCCCGATCCCTGTCCACTGCTCCAGGGAAGAGTTGAGGTTTGGAAGTCCATTGAGGCTTCCTGCACAGCCAAAGGCTGCCCAGCTTGTCCCCTCTGTCACTGCAGGCAGCCCTGTAAAGCCAGGAATGTGCCTCTTCCAGGCAAATGCTGACCTTTCAAAAGGCATGGCTTGCACTGTCAGCAGAGCAGGAAACACACCAGGAGTGGAGGGATGGGAAATTTACAGTCCAACACCCAGAGCTTTCAGCTCTTCCAGCAAAGTCCAGCAAGGAGCACTGGCTGGATAGGAGAAGGCTGGGGAGAAACACCACACTCAGCACGCAACATCCTCCAATGTGAATGGCATGTGATGAACCGGCCTGGGGAGGCACTGAAGGGCTAAAGCCACCCCCCAGAACAACCTCTCCATCCTCCAGACAGACAAGGAAGGCTCCTTCCCATGCTGAGGGATGTCATCTGAGCCAAACACCCTCCAAGTGCCTCACAGACACCCAGCCTTGGGAAGGTCATAAAGAAACAGGACCCAAGGCCACAACGTGCCCAGGCAGGGTTGGAGTCATCCCGAGGGACATCCAGCCCTCCCAGGCCAGTCTGAGTGTCCCTGTCCCAACACAGCCACCACCCAAGGAGGACCACGGCACCCAGGCTCCATGGGCACAACTGTGCCAGAGGGGAAACCTGCTCCTGCAGCATTCCACAGCCAGCCCACCCACAGCTCCCAGCCCAGCCAACAGGCTGCAGGGAGTGCAGGAGTGCAGGAGCCTTGGAGCTCCCCACTTTTGGTGCTGCTTCCCAGAACCAGGCAGGGAAGTAGTGCCAGAGGGGGAACTTCAAGCAAAAGGGTCAACAGAGTTTCAGGACACCTTCCTTCCCTAGGGAAGGGTGTCAGTGATCTTGGGCAGAGAAACCCCAACTCAGGGTTTAGTGATGCCCAGAGGAGCACCCTGGGGTGCTCCTGTGCCCCAGGACAGTGTGGTGTGAGCAGCAGAAGCTCCAACTGTGCTGCCTGGGAGGATGTGGGCAGTGCTGGAGCAGCAGGCAGTGGCTCAGGCAGGGATGCAGGCAGGGATGCGCTGGGAATGGTACCCAGAAAGCTCCACCTCTGCCGGTTGCTTAGCGACCAGCATCCCGCAGGAGCCACCACGCCCGCACGTCCCTGCCAGCAGCCAGCCCTGCTGCAGCAGCTCCAGCAGCAGAGGTGAGCCCAGAAACCACCACCTGGTGCCCTCCAGCTTCCCCTTTCCCGCGGGAGCACCGGGACCAGGCCCCATCAGGGACTGCTCTGCTGCCCTCTGTCCCTGCACCCCTCTGGCCCCCTCGGACCAAAGGCCTGCAGGAGGAGCAGTGCTTTCAGAGGAGACACAGCTCCTACCCCAGATCCAGCTGCTGCCTCCACAAGCTGACAAATGCTAGACAGGGAAAGGAAAAGGACACATGGAAATGCCTTCATGCTGTGTGAGACCACCTCAAGCAGCCAGCCCAGCTGACTGGGAATGAGCACAGAATCCCAGACTGGTCTGGATTGGAAGGGACCTTCAAGTCCATCCAGTCCCACCCCTTGCCATGGGCAAGGGACACCTTCCACTATCTCAGGTTGCTCCAAGCCCCGTCCAGCCTGGCCTTGGACACTTCCAGGGATGGGGCAGCCACAGCTTCTCTGGGCAACCTGTGCCAGGGCCTCCCCACCCCCACAGGGAAGGATTCCTTCCCAATATCCCATCTAACCCTGTCCTCTGGCAGTGGGAGGCCATTGCCCCTTGTCCTGTCCCTCCATCCCTTGTCCAAAGTCCCTCTTCAGCTCTCCTGGAGCCCCTTTAGGCCCTGGAAGGGGCTCAAAGGCCTCTCTGGAGGCTTCTCTCCTCCAGGCTGAACACCCTCAGCCAAGAGAGGCCAACATGCATGGGAAAATCCCCCCCAACTGCTGAAAATTCCTTTGCATGGAAGAAAATGCTGTAAGTTCACAGGAGAAGAGCAGCAGATCAGTAAGAGAAACAGTCAGGAGCTCAAGGAAGAGAACTGCTCTTGCAAATGTCTTTTTGGACAGTGCCTGCAATTTATGCTGCTGTTATCTCCCTTCTGAGGGAAGACAGATTACCTGGCTGGAAAGAGGAGCAGGAAATTGCTATAATAACCATGGAAAATCACAACAGGAAAACAGACCTTCTGGGCTTCCTTAAACTGTCCCCAGCACTGGTACCTCTAGCAGAGGCCTGACCTCTCACAGGTCAGAGGCAGGGAGTAAAATCAAGCTTCCCCTTTGACTTGGCACCCAAAAATCTGGCTGATCACCAGTGCTGCAAGGAATCAATGCACCCACCAGAACACTAGGGCTTCCACGAGCTTCCCACCCTGGCAACAGCCCCCTTGCAGCCTGGCACTGCACCCTGTGCATTAAAGGAGCCCGAGATAGCTGCAGTTGGCTGCTCCCCAAAGTCCCCAGTGTCCCTCACCCCCCCAGCCAGGGCCACGCCGATGGCACCCATCCCTGCTGGCATATGGATGTGCCAGGTGCTGGGGCACAGCATCCCACACTGGTTCACCCACCAGCAGCATCAAACCCAAAGGCTTTTTTAGTGAAGTGGAAGAGAATATCTTAGGTGGGTTATTTTGGGGATTTTTTTTAAGATATGGGAAGGAGATATTTTATGCAACAAAATGCCTACTGCTGTAAGGGTTTTAAACCAATCATCCCTATTCTTCTTTGAGTGCAGGTTCAGTAAGGCACAGAGGGCTGGTCACAGGCTCCAGCAGGGCCAGGGCAGCCCCCAGGAGCCCAAAAGGCTGCTCTGCCAAGGTTCATGACACACAGCTGGCACTGGCTTCTGCCAGAAAGCAAGGTGCTGACACCTCTCCAAGCACTGGTTTGATCCGGTCCTGACACTACAAAAAATGCCAGTGCTTGGGATTTATTCCATTTGCTTTGTATTGCTCCCGAAGACAAAGCTCAAAACTCCTGTTTTGCCCCTGTTGAGCTGACAGGTCAGGCCTGACTCAGCCCTGGGCGCAGGCAGCAGCACTGTGCCCACGGCAGCCGGGTGGGTGCAGCTCTGCTCCCCCTGCCCACGCTGGGCCCTCAGAACCCACAGGGACCCAGCCCAGGTGTGCCACCAGCTTTGCCACTTCATCTGAACCCCTTTCATCCCTGGCCCTGCTCCTGCACTCCCAGGTGCCAGTGGGGGGAGGCAGGAAGCTGAGTCATTTAGCCAAGGCACAGACCCAATCCTGACAAACAGCTGTGCAAACCCATTCCAGGATCCATTCCCTGGGACTGATGCACTGAGACCCTCAGCTCCCACTGCAGAGCTGCTGCAGCCTCGTGTTCCCTCATCCAGCACCCTCCAGGGCCTCACCCCACAGAGGGACCCCAATGCCAGCCCCCTCCTAGGCACAGGGCAGACATTTTCTGGGAAGCTAATATTGCTGGTTTTCCCTCACTCTCCCCCAGCCCTTCCATTTTACCTCCTGGACAATCCTGAGCAGAGCAGTTGTTTTTCTCTCTTTAATCTCTCCCCAGTTCCCAGAGGATGCTCACTCAGCTCCTGCAGAAGCTCAGCTACCTTTGATGTGTCTCAAATTCTACCCCCAGGCAGGTGACAAGTATTCAGGGAACTTGGACAATTAAATGACAACAGAAGGAAGGGCTGCAGGAAAAGCTTTTAAAAATAATAATAAATAAATAAAGGGGAAACAAAAAGCAAACCTGAGTAAAGCCTCCCCTCCCCACCACACCCAAGGGCAGAGCCCGTGGTGACCATCAGAGCCTCCTGCTCCGAGACGAGGGTCCCAATCCAGGCACCCTCAGCACAACAGCCTGCTCCCAGAACAGGGGGTGCTGCACCAGCCCAACACTGGGAGCAGGGATCCCACTGCCACAGCCAGGCTGGGAGCAGGGACCCCATTGCCACTGCTGGGCTGGGAGCAGGGATCCCATAGCCAAGCTGGGATCAGGGATCCCATGACCAGACTGGCCCCACCACAGCACATCCCAACACAGCACTTTGTGTCCAGGAGGTCCTGGACCATGGACCAGGCCAAGCAGACTTGGGCAGAAGCTGTCATGACTCCTGCCCTCCCAGCTAAACTGGAAAAGCTTCAGCCTAGACCAGGAACACAAAGTCAGCAGTGGCTCCAGCTCAGCCAGGCCCACCCCAGGCTGAGCCCTCTGTCCCACCCAACTTGGGCTGGCACAGCACCCTGTGCCTCTGCTTGCCAGGCCCTGGTCACCCCTTGGGGACATGAAGGTGGTCCATGACTGGTCCTTTCTGGAAGAGGAGAGAAGCCTGGACTTTCCAAGAGTTGGGGCCATCCATCTTGGTCACCAGGTGGATGAGCTGAGTGGTGGCAAGGCCAGACAGCATCAGCCTGCTGGGGCTGGCACAAGGGACACATTTGGAGATGGCTCTGGAGTGTGGGCCCTGATCCATGCCAGAAGCACTCACAGCCATCCAACTCTCCCCAGCCTGCCCTGACCTCAGGGCACCATCCAGGGCACTGGTGCAGCCACAGCCACTGATGAGGCTCCTCCACCATAGCACCAAGGCCTCTTGGCACACACATGGCTCAGCACCGTATTCCCTGCAACAGCCCTGTCCCTGGGGATGTCCCTGGTGGCAGCAGGAGAGTGGGACACAATCCAGTCAGGGATTGTCCCTGGGGCTGTCCCTGGTGGCAGCAGGAGAGTGGGACACCATCCAGTCAGGGATTGTCCCTGGGGCTGTCCCTGGTGGCAGCAGGAGGGTGGGACACAATCCAGTCAGGGATTGTCCCTGGGGCTGTCCCTGGTGGCAGCAGGAGGGTGGGACACAATCCGCCGGCTCAGCCGCAGCATCCGCCACATCCGACGTCTCTGTCTCCCCGGCAACCCGGGTACCTTCTCCCTTGCAGCTGAGCAGGCTTGTGCACAAAAGCCATGCTGAATCCGTAGTAGGATTAGGGCAGTCCTCTCCTTCCCTTGCCCTCCTGGATTCATCCATCCCAAATTTCCCATCCCAAACCCGTCATGAAGCATAACCTTGCAGTGAGGAACAAGAAGCACCACGGCACCGTCCCAGGGAGCAGCAGCACTGCCACTCACCCCACTGCCACCAGCCCCAGTGGCTTTGCTGGGAAACACTGGGCTTTTGGCTGGAGGAAGGTGGGACCTGTGGAGCAGGTGGAGTGACAACCCTGTCTCAGCACTGGCTCCCCCAAATGACAACGTGCACATGGGAGCTGGACGAGCATCTCCAGGTGACACCAGTGGCCACAAGACCCAACCTCCATCCAGCAAGTCCAGTGGCCTGAGGTTCCATAAGCCCCTCCACAGTGCAGAGCTCCCTCTGATGCCCCGCCAATCCCTCAACATCTTACCAGGTGTTCTGCTTGCTGCACAGGAGGTCCCAGAATAAAGGAGAGAGCAGCAAGGGCTGTGGGGAAATGGGCTGGAAGAAGCCCAGAGAGGTGCTGTTGGAAGGTGATGCCTCAGAGCACACCTGTACCCGTTCTCCTGAGCACGGTCCAGCTTCTGCTGCTCCCCTGGGAGCAAGTCCTGCAGATCCCCAGCCCACACTGGGCCTGCTCAGATGCTGCCCACAGCTTCACATCCCTTGGGCCCTGCTGTGCCAGAAAAGCTGTTGAAGCACCAGTCCCGGGGGGCAAGTCCTCCTCCACAGGGATCCAAGAGCAGGCAGCTCTTCCTGTCCACCCAGCCCCAGAGGAATCAGCAGTGCAGCAAGGCAGGAGCCCAGCCCAGCCCAGTCCTTCAAACCCTTGGCCAAAAGCAGTGGGGAGGGTGGGACTTCAGGTGGGGACAGAGCTGTCTGTCGCTCTGAGACCTGCAGAGGACCTGGGCGAGCAAAGCTGCATCTTCCCAGGAAAGCCCCATCTCCTGTTGCCAGAGCAGACAGCCCTGCATGGCAAAGGTGTGGCAAGATCCCAGCAGGGCTCTGGGCAGAGGGGCCTCCAACAGCGAGTCAGAGATGGGTGGGGCATCCCAGCCCTCCTCCCCCTGCGACACAGCACGGGGGAAGCCCAGCTCCCGAGGGGTGTGAAGCAGAAGAGGTTAAAAGGATCAGCCAAGGCAAGCAGGGGCCTTGGCCAGCAGCCAGCCTTTCCCAAGAGTTTGAGGGAGCTGGCAGCTCCTCCAGCCTTCAGGGCACACATTGCCACATACCACAAACCTGTTTGCTCACCCTGGCCAGAGCAGCTGGGATGGCACAGAGCTAGGCTCGTTGACCAAGGCATGTCTTGCAGCCAGGATGGGCCCCAAATCAAGAGGAAAGTGCAGCAGCAGCCCTGAGGCAGGGCAGGGACAGGCAGGGCACTGCCCTGGCGCCCGCAGGCAGCATTGCCAGCTCCCACCAGCTGTGCCAGGGCTGCGCCAGAGCTGTGCCAGAGCCGTGCCAGGGCTGGGCCGGGTCCTGCTGCTGTGAGGGATGGAGGGCAGGGAGCACAGAGCAGCTGCATCCTCCCAACTACTCCATAAACAGACCAACAGCCTTTCTCAGACCAAAGATGGTCCGTGCAGTGCCCTGGGCCAATTCTTCTGATGGGGACCTAATCCTGCCCAGGGTACTGGGGAGGCACCTCAGCAAGTGCTCTGTGCTCACCTGAGTTTTGCAGCCATTAGACACTGTCTGTGAGCAGAGCCATGGCACTGAACCACCCCAGTGACACATCCCGACAGCTCCAGGGGCCCTGGGGGGACCGAGTGGCCATGCTGGGGACCTGCCCTGCCCTGCTGACCCCTGTGCTTTTTGGGATGGGGAAGGGACTGTCCAAAAGGTGCCATGACCAAGTGGAGCAGTCAGCCCAGGCAGGGGACCAGGCTCTCCAGGGAGACACCAGGACCACGAGCACTGCAGCCATCCCTCTCCTGCTACTCCCACCCTCCCGCAGGAATGGTATCAGAGCACTGCCCTGGAATGTTCTGGTGCAGCAGAGGAGGGAGACTGAACCAAAGGCTGTGATGGCAGCAGCCAGTGCCTGGGAACCCAGTTCACCCAGATGCCACTGACCATTGTGGAGCACCAGCAAGGCACCTGAGGAGCACTCCAGGAGCAGGCAGGGGTGCTGCAGCCCCGTGGACCACCCATCACCAGGGAATGCTCTTCTTCTGCCAGTGGCTGGCAGAGAGCTGCTCCCACCCTGCTTCCTGCCGCCAGAGGAAGGCAGAGACCACGGGTCCAGCTGCCCTGTGCTGGGATGTGGCAGCCAGGGGAGATCAGCTGCTCCCGGTGCAGGAAGAACACAGGACCAGACACCCTGGGAAGCAGCGTGTTGGAAGAGGAGAGGAGTTTGAGGAGCTGAAGAGCACCTACAGCAAGGGCAGCCACCAAAGGGAGCCCAGTTCTGGCACAGGCTCAGTCCTGCCTTCTTCCATCTTCTCTTTCCTTCCAAAGGAAGGGCCAAGCATTCTCCCCACCATCATCATCCTCTGCTCTGCAGCCCCACAAGGGCTCTGTCAGGGTCTAAGGTAGTGGCACAAAGTGTCATTCTCCGCAGAATAATGGTGACACCTTGGGCACCACTTCCATGAGGATGGAGTAGTTCACTTGGAAGGGACTTGCAACGACCATCAGTCCAACTGATGGATGACCATGTCTTCCGAGCAAGCACCCAAGGAATCAGCCCTTCACCTCCTCCCACCCAATCCCAGCAGCCAGGTACCCTGCCCAGGAGGTGGGACACAGCACCAGCCGTGAGGGAGCTGCTGGAATACAGGGAAAGGAGAAGCCCACTGCCAGCACAATCACCGTGCTGCAACCAGAGTGTCACCAACCCTTCCCGAAGCTGGGGGACACCTCCCTTGGCACACAGCAGCAGCTGGCCCAGCTGGCCCGGGCTGTGCTGGCAAGGATCCGCTTGCCTAGACCTGCCAGGAGCTGGGACCTGCAGGGAACCAGCACAGGCTGGGAGAGCCTGCCCCGGGTGCAGGGACACAGAGCAGCTCTGCTGCAACTGCCCCAGGTCCCAGCACTCACGAGATGAAAAGGGAATCGTGAAACCAAAGACACCCAGGCCTGGGCCACTGCCCCTCAGGCCTGGGCCACTGCCCCCCAGGCCTGGGCCACTGTCCCACAGCGGCACCTGGGGCACCAAAGCCACCAGCAAAAGCAAGGGGTTGGCTGGGTACCGGGGGTCACCATGGGGATGGCACACATCCTCCTGCTCCTCATGGGGGACCCCAAAAGGGACTTGCACCCCCATCCAGGGGCAGAGCTTCCTGGCAGTATTGCCCTGGAGCTGAACACTCCCACGTGGCCGTGGCTGGTGCCCAGCTCCCACGCAGCCTTCCTGGTACAGAGCCCAGCACAGAGCCCACAACACCCTGACCCCCTCCTGGAGGGACACTCAGGTGATGCAGGAGCACATGAAATCCACCACTGACATTGGGCCTGCAGCTCTGCCTCGACCAGTTCCAAACTGGTCATCCAGCTCCCAAACTCCTGAGCACACAAAGCCGGGACAAGAAACCCTGTCCTGTCCTTGCTCTCCCTACAGACGTGCGCCCCTGGGCATGGGTGGGGTTGGCATCTCACAAAACACCTGGAGGAGGAGAGCTGGTGAGAAACTGCTCACAAAACGTGGGGACCTGCCCTGCTCCGAGCCAGATCCAGCTCTGGCCCCGAGAAGCCTACCAGGGACGTGGATCCCTTGCCTGCATCTGCACCCACAGAGCCATGGAACATCCTGATCAGGAAGGGATCCACAAGGATCATCCAGTCCACCTCCTGGCCCTGCACAGACACCCCAACAATCCCACCCTGTGCCTGGGAACGTTGTCCAAACACTCCTGGAGCTCTGGTAGCCTTGGGGCCGTGCCCATTCCCTGGGGAACCTGTTCAGTGCCCCAGCACCCTTTGGATGTGGAACCTCGGGATGAAGAACCTGCACTCATTGCCTCGTGTGGGCAGGAGCCAAACCCCATGGGCAGCAGGGTCTGAGCCCCGTGGTGCACACTGCCACACGCTCCTGTCACCTGGGAAAGAGCCAGGACAGCGGGGTGCAGCTGTGGAGCTCCTCATCCCAATTTTCACGTAACAACATCATCCTTCCACCTCAGCCCAGGGCAAGGGTCATGCTGCAACTTTGCTCCACCCAGGCTCACCTCACTCTGCAGGCCAGAGAGCCAAAGCAGAAGCAATATCTTGTCTTCCCAGCCATTCCCAGCCCACACTGGCCTCTGGAAGCAGCTCATATCTGGTTTCACGTGGATGTCACCGTGCTGTGCAGTAAGGCCCTGGAATGGAGCAGCCTGCCCAGCTGGAGGGACCCTGGGGTCTCTGAAAAGGCCTGGACCACAGGCTAGACTCTTTCAGGAATCACAGCAGTGAAATTCTGCAGCTCAGACCTCTCCTGTACTCTGCGACCAGCTGCCCAGCAGTGCCAGCCTTCCTGGGATGCACCTCAGGCCAGCTGTGCCTAGCCCCGTGAGCCCAGGGACCTGAGTCCTGGGCTGGGATCCACAGCCAGCAAAACACCACAGTTGGTTTGCAAACATGCTGCCTTGCTCAGATCCTCCACACAAAAAAGGCCATGGAAACCCAGAGCATGAACCCCAGGCTGAGCGTGACATCCCAAACCTGCTCCGTCAGTGGACAAGGATTCGGGCAGCCTGTAGGCTGGCAAAGGGGCTGTTGCCAAGTCCCAACTAAACCAGGAAACAATCCCAACACAAAAAGCCACAACAAGCCCAAGCCCAGCAGTTTGGTGTTTTGGTGGGAGCAGGCCAGATTTCCAGGGGTTCCTGGCAGACGAGCCTCCCTGCAGCACCTCTTCGTGCTGAGCAACCTTTTCTTTTCAACCTTTTCTGCTGCAAAACCCACTCAACCTCATGTGGGATCTGGAAAGGAGAACAAAAGCTTTCAGGATAAACTCACGCTGCTTCCAGGGGCTGCTCTCAGCACTCGGCTCGGGCACGATTCACAACCTGCAAAGAAGAAATCAGATTTGGTTAAAAAGAAGGAAAAAACCCTTCCCAGAGATGATGGCAAGTGCTCAGAAGGACAGGTACAGCTGTCACAAGAGGGTGCCTGCCCAGCTGTGTTTGGATTCCATACAAATCTCCTTGCTGGAGGACGGGAGCTGTGGATTGCGTTAGATGCTGTTTTGCTCTCCTGATGTGGAGGCCGCCCTGTGCCTGCTGCTCTGCTCCTTCCCAGAGGAAAGCAAATATTTACTATGGCAGTGCTGCAGAGCCAGCACACCTCCAGTGCCACCAGATCCCCTGGGCACGGCCCAAGGTCTCCTTTCAGGCCATCTGTGCCACCCCATTGTCACCTGTGGCTGGGATGGCGAGGGCAGCATCTGGTCAGCAGGGCTTTGGCTGAGGGCCACGGTGCAGGGCAGTGGTGCAGGACCCCCGGGAGCCAGCCCCACTCCTCAGCCACAGCAGTTCCGGCACACCAGGAGGAAAATCAGCAGTTTGAGCAGGAACAGCCCCATCCTGCATCAGCCACTTTTGACACAACTGCATCTAACGGGGAGAAGGATCTGCCCAGCAGCACTACAGTGACATGGAGGAGGACGCGTGGTCTGGCACAGCAGGGATACCTCCTGCTTCTCCAAGGGTTAATTTTCCAGCATCCTTGGACAGGCAAGGCCCAGCCTCCCACCAGGAAGAAGCAAAGCAGGCAGGATGATGACCTGCCTATGCAAAGCTCCCACCTCTCCCATGGATTCAGCAAAATCCTTTCACTCTCCACAAGCAAACATCAGCTGTGTGTAGCCGACAGTCTGCCCTGAGCAACCCTGAGCCACAGCAGCTTTCCCAGGAGGCACAAAAGCTGCTCCACTTTTCATCTGGACCGAGCCAGAAAACCTGATGCAATAAGGCCCTGAGCTTCGGCACCTCCAAGGAAACAAAAACACCTCTGAGCAGGTGATCTGCATGAGAGATAAGGAGAAGAAGAGGAGGTCACAGCCAGCACTGTGTGCGTGGCCCTGTCCCCTCTCCGTGTCTGTCAGCCCTGGGGAAGCACAGCAGGGTGTCACCATGTGCTGGCGCTGGGGACACTCCCATACATCCCTGTCCAGCACGCCCGGATTCCTTCCCAGCCATGTGGTTTTCCTGGCTCAGCTGTCCTGGGATGTGGGGAGCAAGGCTGGGCAGCCACACAGGACATCCCACAGCCCCAGGTCCAGAGCTGGTGGTACTCACAGCCCCAGGTCCCCCCACCCACAGGCACAGGGCCTGAGCACTCCCATGCCCGTGCCCAGCTCCGGAACTGAACGTGTATCTCAGTGTGACTGTCCACAGGCTCAGGGATGCCACTGGCATGTGGAGGCTGCTGTCCCATGCCAGTACCTATGTGCCCACGCCCCTCCATCCCAGAGCCCAGATAACCCTTCTTCTCCTTCACCTGCTGCCTCTGCTCACGGAGATGCCCCTGCTCAGAGGCTCAGGAGCCAGAGGAGTCCAAGAGACCCATGAGAAGAGCTCTGCCTCTCCAGCAGGACACATGGGTGCTCCAACAGGTCAAGCTGATGCACAGAATGGACTCCAATACCAGCAGCTCCTGGTCCCAGCTGCAGACACAGGTCACACATGGGGATCTCTGGGGCTCTCTCCCTGCTTCAGTGCAGCCTCCCTGCTCGTTCCCTGTCAAGCTCAGCGATTTCTGAGGGTACTCCATGCTGCTTCCAGGTTTGTATGCTTGGATTTCTCCCATCCCAGCTCAAGGGGAAGTCAATGGATGCCCCACAGAGACAGGCAGGCAGGTGCAAGAGCAGCCGGCTTTCCCCAGACCCAGAAAGAGGAGGATGGCAGGGCTATACCCTATTCCTCCTGAGAGGGAGGATGGAGGATGCAGCCATCAAAGGCAGGGCAGTGGCACTTTACACTCCCCAACCTGCCTGTGCTGATGCTGCCAAACAAAGCCCCTGCGCTCTCCATCAGCCTCAGACCATGCCTCCTTCCCTGCGAGGCCGTGTTCATCGGGGCTGGCTGTGCCGCGGCAGCTCTGAGCCATGGCCATTTTGGGCTTTGAGACACTGCACCAATTAGTATCATATTAATGAAGTGTTCTGAGAATACAGGCAGTGGGAGCAAGACCTCCCCCAACCCTGCTCACTTCTGCCTGCAGAGAGCAGCTCCCCATCACACCCCTGCAAGCAGAAATCCACGCTAGACTGCACCCCGACCTCCTGCCACGCAGCTCTGCCGGCGCCGGGCTGGTGTGTGCAGCATCTCAGCCACAGACACTGCCCCGGGCTCACAAACATCCCACAGTGACCCACATTGTCACAGCTTCGTCACCGCCGTCAGCCAGCCTGGCCCTGGCAGGTGGGAGTGACGCTGCCTGGGGACGGGCGCCGGGACACGGCGGCACATGGATGGAGGCTCTGGGCCGTGCTCGGGGCAGAGCCCGGCTGGCACTGCTGGCTGGGGTTAGGAGGGAGCCCCGCACTGCTCCAGCTCACTCAAATTTAGACCAGCGCCTTGCAAACATGCTGGTGGGTCCAGCGAGGGGACAAGGACTCATAGTGTCCCCTCCACCAGAGCAGGAGCACACACAGGGCAGGGAGTGCAGCAGCACAGCCGGAGAGCAGCCCAGGAAACATGGAGGAGTGCATGGACCACCCCACCATGGCCTTCTAGGCTGCTCTGCCCACACCTGCCCAGGGGGGGACTGAGCTCTGAAGCTCTGGCAGCAGCACAGAGGTGGCCGGGAGGGCTGACAGTGACCCTGTCCCAAAACACAGCATGGGCAGCTGCACCTTCTCTACATCCTGTGGCACTTCCCTTGGCCACCCCAAATCAGCTGCATTTCTTACAGATGGGTCACACACAAGGGGACCAGCAGGGATTTACTCATCCCGTAAAACACAGGCTTGGCTTGTGTTGGAAGGGACCTTAAAGCCCATCTCGTTCCACCCCCTGCCACGGACAGGGACACCTTCCACTACACCAGGTTGCTCCAGGTCCCACCCAGTCTGGTCTTGGACACTTCCAGAGATGTCATTCTACCACGGCCACCATGCCACACCACCAGAAATCATTCCTTGGTTCCCTGAAGAACAGCCGCAGGGAATTTGCAGAGGTAACAGCCCCTGCCCCATGCAGGGATGTGCATATCCAGCACCAGATCAGCCCTCACAGAAGGCTTCTCTTGTTCTGGCAGTTCACTCCGCAGGACCTCCATCTATCAGGACTTGCAGTAAATCTCCTAGAGAGAAACACAGCTGAGAATTCAGGCTGGAATTTTCCCCTGCCAAAGACCACCATCAACATTAGTTTGAATCCTTGTCAAAAATGGCACCTTCCCACAGTGAGCGGCAGCCCCAGCTGTCCAACCACCCCTCTCCCACCTTGAGCCCTTTGCCATGTCCCTCTCAGCATCTTCAAAGCAGAGCCCCAAAGCTTTGGGGTCAGGTGCTGTGACATCCCGCGCTCTGCAGGGCTCCTGCCAGCACAAACACTGCCAGACCCAGAGTGCACCTCATTAGGACATCCAGCTGCTTCCCCCATGACAGAGCAGTGCTTCCCACAGGATCAGTGAGAGAAAAACCTGCAGGAATCCCCGGCCAGCACCGCAGCCCTTCACGTGTGGCCGCCTGGGTGATGGTCCCGTGAGGATGGGCCGGGGGAGGATGTGAAGGGCTGGTCCATCCCCCGCCCGCCCCGCTGCCGCCCCCGGCCGGCCAGGACTGCTGGCACTCGCCCCAGCAGGGCCGATTAGCTGATTACAAAGGGGAATGTGTCATTTCAAACACACAATCAGATTTCCCGGTCCTTCTGCCCATAACAAAATGTCTCGTGAAATGGCTCATTCTGTTCTCCCATAGAAACGTGTTTCCCTTCAAGAGCCTGATACGAGGAGAGGAGGGGGAAAAAAAGGAAAAGGCAAAGCTAAAAATATCATCTGAAAGATACCATGACAGCAACAGATTCACAGGAAAATGAGGTGGGAAGGGGGCTGTGAATGTGTTAAGATCCTGTTTAATCTCTCCCCAGCCACCTAAAAAATGCACCGAAGGCAGAAATGATACCTCAACATTTCCTTTGTGCAGAGAGCTGACTCCACCCTGTGTTTTCCTCTCCATCTGATGCTCGGGGAAGGATACCAGCAGACATCTCCGCTGCTGCCAGGCAGCGAGGGGCCCCGGCAGTGGGTTAGTAGGAGCAGAGGGAGGAAGGAGCCGGTGGGAGGAACCTGGCAGCAGGGCTGGGCTGTGAATCCTCATTCAGCATCGCCTCAGACGCAGGATGCGCTTTACACTGGCACAGCACCTGCTCCTGGTTCCCACCCCAGAGCCAGCACCTTGCAAAGGAGCTCAGTCCTCGGATCCCAGGAGGGCTCGGGGACAGCAAGACCCAGTGAGGAGGTCACAGGGTCCAGTTACAGCCAGCGGGCAGAGGGCTGGGCACTGAAAGGGGGATGGAGCAGATACCGACCTGCGACCACATTTCACTGCCACAAAGAGGCCAAGTGACTAAAACTGCTGACCTGCTGGCAGCCACAGATCTGCAGCTTCAGCCTCATTTGTCTCGTGTTTTAAGCACAATAGGGTGAGCCCAGTCTCCCCTTGGCGCTGTGATCCTGCCAGACCCAGGGTGTTGCGTATCCAGAGCCAGCTGCTCCCGCACACGGCAGCTCCTGCACGGGGCAGACCCAGCCTGGGGCTCTGCTGAGCCCCCAGGGAGCCAGGATTGGCCTGCAGAGGGCAAAATACAGACTATCAGCAAAAGACGGAAAGAAAATCATCTTCCAGAGCATTATCATCCAGATTTTAAGGCTCTGTCTGCTGCTCCCACCCCTGGGGAGTGTGTATGAGTGAGCTCAGGGGCACGTGCACACACTGACAACTCTGAGCTGTGTTCAGAGCCCCCTCAGCTGTGCACTGGGACAGGCAGCCAAGAGAATTTGTACCAAATCACCCATCCAGGGCTCTGGGATATCTGTCCCTTTCCACAAGGTCCCAGCACTCCCTGCCTAGCACAAGGAGAGCAAACCTTGGCTCCTGTTCCAGTCGTACAAAACGTCAGTTCAACAGCTCTTCTTAGGATTAGGTACTGGGGAGAAATTCTTCCCTGTGAGGGTGGCGAGGCCCTGGCACAGGTTGTGCGGAGAAGCTGTGGCTGCCCCATCCCTGGAAGTGTCCAAGGCCAGGCTGGATGGGGCTTGGAGCAACCTGGGATAGTGGGAGGTGTCCCTGCCCATGGCAGGGGGTTGGAATGAGATGAACTGGAAGGCCCCTTCCAACCCAAACCCATGATTCTATGGCTCCATGCATCCCCAAAGAGTTCATCCCCTTGGAGTAAGGCAGGGCAGAGGGAGCAGCTGCTTTCCAAAACAAGGGATATCCATGGGATCTGGGCCCAGCACCCTGCTCTGCATGTGAGACAAACTGTGTGGACTGGGGAGCTCCTGCAGGAAGCAGCCACTGCTCCCACAGTGGAAAACATGGTTGCCCAGTTCTCCTCCTCTTCACTTTAAGACACACTTAGGTCCTGGACAACCCACAAGCTTCCATTCAAAGGGTGGAAGGAGAGGAAGGATGGATGTGCAGCCACAGGGCAGCATTGCAACATCTCCATCAAAGGCAGCCTCCTCCCCCCAGGCTTTCCACCTCTTGTAATCCAGACAAGGGGACGATGAAGGACCAGACCAGGCAGCCTCGCTGGCAGCAGTGATGCTCAACTTATAGACCCGAATGGCACAGGGCAGGGGCCTGAAAAGGGTTCCCAAGGGAGACTCCTCCAGCTCCCACAAGCACAGCTCCTTCCAGGCTCAGCACAAGCCAACAGCGCTGTGAGGCCAGGCTCAAACCCAATGTCCCCCTGCAGAAGGGTCAGGGCCAGTCCCTCTGCTCAGCACCACAGACCCGCACAGGCCTGTGACAAATCCAAACCTGCTGACTCAGAGCCACCGACTGCTCTAATGAGAACAATGAGCCACGCAGCCATCACTGTCACAGCCTCGGCACAAGCACATTTTTAGGTGCCGTGGGAGAGTCGGATACTTGTGGCTGCACAAGGCTCCCCGTACAGGAGTTCCCGGCATCCAGGGACTTCGGGAACTGCCACTGTTTTGCATTTCTTCTTTGGCAAAGGGAGCTTCAGGCTCGGCTCAGACCTCCAAGTGACAGGCACCGCATGAAAGTCTACTACACCCCGGCCTTGCAGCCGCCCACGCCGCTCTGTGCAGAGCCCAGCCCGTGCTCAGCCCATTTCCTCACACACACTTTGCTCCCCCATCGGCATCCCAGCTGTCACTCGGCGCCGTAGCACCGTGCCCAAGGCAGCAGGGAAATATCCCAAGTCCACAGCCAAAGGGAATTAAGGCAAAGGACACTCCAGTTATGTCTGGGAGTCTGAGCAGGAAGCTTGGAGCAAGCCTGGGAAGAGCCAAGACCACCCCCTGCCCTTTAACCGACAGGTCATTCTCTGTGGCTTCCTAATTTAGAAATCCTAATTAGTTATGGGAAAGATTTCTTCTTTCAGGGATAAAATTAGTCAGGCACCTGACTGGTCTGTCTGTGTCTGAAAGGCTTCTCTAGGAAAGCAGAAGTGCTCAGCAGTGCTGGAGTGAGGAGGAAGACAGGCAGCCCGGAGTGACGCCGGAGTCCCCCGTGGGACGAGGGCCTGTGCTGCCAAGGGAAAGCCTTAATGTTATTCTGTAAATGAGAGATCCAGCTCCTCACCAGGACCAAGGTCATCACCCAGAGCTTAATAGGGAGCTCAACTGCCTGGGGGAAGAAAATTGATTTTTAAGGTTTTCCCCATTCTACACTGCAGTGACTTCTTCAGCAGACCCAGCCACCCCTCCTGGCCACACAGAGACCACACGCCAGAAGACACTTACCCTGGAAGGTGTTGTGGTGGTGGCAACCATGGCAGCAGCCCAGGAAAGGGGGCCCAGCACACCCCGTGTCTCCACTGGACAGGGAAGGTGCCAAAACCTTCCCCTTCCACATGCCAGGAACACAGGCTCTCTGCTACACTCATGTCTTTAGCCCAGAAATCCAATACTGGACTTCAAAAACCCTTTCTAGATGCTTCCTCCAAACCAAAACATCTGCCCTAAGAGTTCTTGAAAATGTTCATTTCTCAAAAATTGATAAAGATAAAAAATTCTGGACACTTCTAGGCGCAACATCCACAAGCAACCAAAGAAACAGGGGAAAAACCCATTCCCTGCCAAAGCCAGCCAAACACAGGCTCTGCACCCCACAGTCCTGCCCAGGGCTCTGCTGGGAACAGCGAGGGCTGTGTTGAGGAAAATAATCCACATGGCACAGGGATGGTGGAAAGAGGAGAGGAGGTGGGAATACTCCCCTTCCAGCGAGGCTCACATCCCACAAGAGACAGCTGCGCCATGGTCCTCGCCCCCAAACACGGCGGTTATCCCTGTGTAAGGAGGGAATGCCCTGGACCTGCCACACATTACAACAGCCAGGGCCTGCCACAGCTTCCAGAACATGCCCTGCATCCCTGCATGCAGCAGAGATGGATCCTCATGGAGAGCACAGCTCCGAGCACCCCGGGGAGCCCCACGGACAGGCTCTGTGCCTTCCAAACCAGACTCAAACAGCATTAAAGAGTAATTCCCTTCTTGCTAGGGCCATCGCCCAGACCCAGCCAGCCTTCCCTCAGTTCCCAACTTGCCTGATGGCATCAAGGATGTGCAGCTGAAGGCCAGCGGAGCAGCTCCCCAGCCTGCACAGCCATGGTCTGAGGGGCCTGACACAGCCAGAGCCCTTCCCTGGGCTGCAAAGGGATGTGAAGACCCACAAGGAGCAGATCATGGTAACAGTGTGCTTCCCACACCTCGAGTTCTTCAGCAGCAAAAATCCCTTTGGACAAGTCTAGCATGAGAAAGCTGGAGGGAAAGTGCCAGGTAAGTGCAGGAAGATGAATGCATGGGCTGGTCTCTCTGGGGATGCTGGAAAGCCACACCTCATCCACAGCAATGGAGAAGGGGCTGATCAGGAGTCACCTCACACTATACACAGCTGAACCAAGCACAGCTTTGCCATCGCCTGCAGCACACTGTGAGTACCCAGCCACGCACATCCAGACCATTGTTTGCCCACAGGAGGGTCCCCACCATGACAGGCCGAGGGCCAGGCATGCCAGAGGGAACAATACCCCGGGAAACAGCCAGAGAAACAGTGATGGGAAATACAGAAACCACTGATGGGGAAAGGGCCACACAGGTCCTCTAGTACAATCTCCCGGGTAACCAGCCTATGGAGAAAATGCTGAGCTCAAGGATACCTCCAGAGCCCACCTCCTGCCATATGACGGTACTCCAAAAATAACCACAGAAATATGCGAGGACCCATTCCAAGTTGTTCCTGGCTCTCTCCACATTCTCCCTCTAATGTAAATCGTCTCCCTCAAATCACAGCCCGGCAGTTCAATGTGTTGCCGCAGCTCCGGGCTACGGATCCCCGAGGCTACGGATCCCAGGGGCCGCCCCATCCCGCCCCAAGGACCCGGCTGGTGCTGCTGCTTCCCCGCACTCCGCTCTGCTCCTTGGCGGCTGGAAGCGCGGTCCCCCACACCGTGCCGCCGGACCCCCGCGGGGAGCCCCGCCCGCAGCATCCCGGCAGGACACGGTGCGGGATGCGCCGCTGCCGGGAAGGGAAGGCCCGGCTTGGAACAGCTTTCCCGGCGGCGGGGCTGCAGCCCTGCCCGCCTCTCCCGCACCGCACCTGGGGCTGCCCGGGGCTGCCCGTCCCCGCACCGCCCGCGCCCCCCC
>WBMZ01008348.1:0-14759 GCA_013400975.1 Atrichornis clamosus
GCAGTGCATTTTTCACAGTCATGGGTACCCTGGGGTATAGTTTGCATGGCTAAATCCACCTCTCCGTCATGAGCCCATCTGTAATGTTGCACCTCTTCCCTGATGACCTGAGGCATCATGGGCCCACAGAGCCNCTGATGACCTGAGGCATCATGGGCCCACAGAGCCAGAAGTAATTCACCCTTGTGTTGCCAGTCCAGATCTACCCAAGACACTTTAATTTTGGCAGCTTGATCCACCTGTCTATCGTTGCAGTATTTCTCATTAGCCCAGCTCTTGGGTACATGTGCCTTTACATGATGTGACTTTACCGCCAACTTCTCTACCTGGGCAGCGATGTCTTGCCACACTTCGGCAGTCCAGATGGATTTCCCTCTGTGCTTCCAATTGGTCTTTTTCCATCCTCCAGCCACCCCCACAGAGCATTGACTACCATCAGTGTCAGTGTAGAGATAGAGCATTGGCCATTTCTCTTGTTCAGCAATATCTGAAGCCAGCTGGATGGCTTTCAGCTCTGCAACTTGACTTAATCCACCTTGTATCTCAATGGCTTCTGCAACTCATCACATAGCACTCCATATGGCAGCTCTCCATTTTTAATTTGTCCCTACAATACAGCAGAATCCATCAGTGGAGAGATCATATTGTTTTTCATTTTTAGGTAGCTGATTATGTGAGTGGCCTCCTCTGCACGTGTCACCTTTTCCTTCTCCTCTTCTGATGACAATCTGATATTTTTGCCTTCAGGCCAGTTTGTGACGAATTCCAAGATCCTAGGGTGATTGGGGTTTTCTATTCAAGCTCACTGTGTGATCAGAGCAATCCACATACTCCAGGTAGCATCAGTGGGATGATGTGTTGCAGGGAATTTCTCTTTGAACATCCAGCCCAGCACTGGCTGTCAGAGTGCCAGGAGGAGCTGTGCTTTGATATCAATCACTTTGTCTTGGGAAGACACGTGGTGCTGACTGCACTAGCATCAGGTCACTTGGACTTCCATAAGCATTTTTTTGCATATAATCACCCTCTTTTATACACTGTTGTTTTTAGTATTGTTGGTGTTACTGTTTGTTTTTCTTATCTCGTTTTTCCAGTAAATTGTTATCTCAACCCATATTCTCTGCCTTTTGTCCCTTTCTCACCAAAAGGGGTGGAGAGAAGGAGAACCGCTGCTTGGAGCTAAATTTCCAGCTGGTTTTAAACCACAACAGAGGGATACAAGGCAAAGATTATGGTTATGGACAATTTACTGGAGATAGCAATGAGATAAGAAAACTAACAGTAACAGCAATTGTACTAATGAGAGAGAGTACAAGAAAAGAAACAATTCATATGGAAGACAACCCCCGACAATAGACAATATGGGATGGCTCTCTCCGCCATCTTTTACTCAACTGGAAGGGACCCTTCTGGGAAGAAACTTCCTTCCCCCATCCTTGGCAATGATGGGAGGTGGTATAGAATAACCTCTGATACATAGCCATGCCCCCTCTCAGCTACTGCAAAAATTAAACCTGTCCTGACTGGAATCAGGACAGATAGACTAAAAAGATGAACACAGAGGCTGAGTAAATATCTTCAGATGCTGTGAATCACAGCTCCAAATGGACCCAGGATGGATTTTCCCATGGTGCACTGCACAGATCCAATCTGTGGAGAGGTTTCTTGTTTCCAGGTCATTCATGCTACTACAATTATCTTTAAAAAAACCAATTCTATTCATAAAGGATGTCCACATGAGAGCTTCATTTTGCACTTTTAGATACAGGCAAGACTAGGCAGGTGGTGCAATAATCGCCATGGAGAGGGAGCTGCCTGCAGTGTCCTCCCTTGGGATGATCTGGCTGAGTGTGCCCTGAAGTCAAGAGATTTGTGATGCACAGCACAGCCCTAGGGCGTTGCTGAACGGGCAGCACAGCTCAGTGTGGGCCTGAACACACTCAGGTTAACTGTGATCACTGACTTCTCCATGCATGGTGGTCTCCGCATCAGGATCGAGGTATTCTACCCCTTGATACAGATGCAATTTACTTTTCTCATAGATATTTTGATTTATAGCTTATGTTAATAATATATGGAATTCTAAAGTCTACAGGGAAAGGACCAACTGAGTAGATAACACTGACTCCTTGAGTACATCTGTCTTACACAAGTCTCCAAAGACATATGGCCTCTAGTAAGATTCATATTTCAACCCATGACCCCAAATCAAATCCCTGGCACAGCTCTAAGATGAAAATTTCACTGAAAATTAATTGTAATTGAGGAGTATGAAAATAAATAAATTCACACATTGGTGACTGTGACTTACAGAATGGATAATAGCATGGGTTTTAATCACTATGACATCAGTTAAAACCCATCTCAATTCAGTCTTAATTGTAGTTAGCATTAAAATCTGTGGACTCCAAACCCTAGCTTCAACCCACATATTCTTTCCCAGAACTGGAGATGCTCAGCATCACAGTGGTGAGCATCTAGAGATTGGTAATCACAGAATCATAGAATATTAAGGGTTGGAAGGGAGCTTGAAGATCATCTAGTTCTAACCCCTGCTGCCATGGGCAGTGACACCTCCCACTAGACCAGGTTGCTCAAGGCCTTATCCAACCTGGTTTTGAACACTTCCAGGGTTGGGGCATCTACAACCTCCTGAACAGAGATTAGAGAGAAAAACAAAACAAGCGTAGCAGGATGCTCTGTCTGGAGTGGGGTAAAACATCTCAAACAACACCATATTTGCAAAGCTGTCAGTGGGGATTGGAGAAGGGGCCTCATGCTACTTTTGATGTTGTATAAAGTTGAAACTAGTCTGACTGAACAATCTCAGAGGTAAACACCATGAGAGTGAGGTGAAGATGTAGCAGACTTGGTAAAGTACCTGATAAAGGAATGAACAGGTGATACTATTGATAACTTATCCAAAGCTTCTGAGCTGACACATATGGGCCGGAGACATTTGACTGACAGTCCAGCACTTTATAATGTAAAAGCCCAGTCCCACTTTTTAATGGGAGGGTCTTCTAACACAGTCCTTCTCAGAGTGTATGTGGAGATTCCTCCCTTGAGTGGGAACACTCCTCAAGGTCACTCTTTAAGGCTGAGTGAAAGAGATTGGCCTTTGGTCTGAGTGAATAACAACAATCTCAACTTAATAATTGTTTTTGCTAGCTTCAATATAATTGCTTCAATATTGCTTAAAAATACTGCACTATATTATAGTAGTAGTTAAAGATGTTATACTGTAGCCTGGAGAAGAGGAAGCTCAGAGTAGACTTCATCACTGTCTACAACTACCTTACAGGTGGTTGTAGCCAGGTGGCGGTCGGTCTCTTCTCCCAGGTGACCAGTGACAGCCTCAAGCTGTGCCAGGGGAAGTTTAGGCTAGATGGTAGAAAAAAATTCTTCACAGAAAGAGTGGTTCGCATTAGAATGGGCTGTCCAGGGAGGTGGTTGTGTTAAAAAACACTTGATGAGGCACTCAATGCCGTGGTTTAGTTGATAAGGTACAGTTAGGTCACAGGTTGGACTCCGTGATCTCAAAGGTCTTTTCCAACCTAGTTTATTCTGTGATTCTGTGTAGTAAAGAATTCTGATTAAGACCTTTTAGTCTAATAATTATCATAATAAATAACTTATCTTTATATAATTATATCTAGTTTGCAGTCCTTAATTGTGTGGGTCAAAGTTGTATAAAGGTTCAATTACAGCTTTATAATCTTTTAGATATAGACTGTTGATAAAGTCTGGGGCTGAAATTGCATCCAACCACACCAAGACTGCTCTCTGAGGAGTTTAAAAAGCCAGGGGGTCCTTTCTGCATGTTATAACTGGAGAGCTTCTCTAATAAACTTTGCTTGAAGTTCTCATTCTGCCTGTAACAAGAAGCCCCCACATTTTTTCTGCATCATAAGTCTGTAATACCTGAAAACAGTGGCTGTTCTTATCTCTCACCTCAAAGAGGAAATAGCAGAACTGGCTGAGGACCAGAGAGATCAATACTGATAGTGGATTAGAGTTTTGAATAGGATGGTCTACCTGGACTAGTATTAATAATTGCTTCTGATGGACCTATTCCCCTATAATTAGTCTATTTTTAAATGACATTTTAGAAATCATAACAAAACCTTTCAATTCTTTTTAGTTCATTTACCCTTTGACCTTTGCAGTGTTCTGTGGAAATTATTTCCTCAGTTCAATTGTGCACTCTAAGAAAAACTATGTCATCAGTACCAGATGCCCCTTATCTATTTTTCCATATTCCCCGTTGCATGCCTGTCATTATTTTCCAGATTATTTGAGACACCTCTGTACAAAATCTCACACCTCCTACAAATAAGAAGGGCCCTGTCCTATGTAGTAACCTTTGTGTGCAGCCACTCTTGATCTCTGATCATTTTCCTTTCTTTTTTTTCCTTGGGATCTACTACATACATGTGTTATTATGTGGAATAATCACATGACTCCCTAGGTGAGCTGTGGGTGCTCAATCAATTTAATAGCATAGCATAGTAATGTTTCCCAGTTTTATATTTCATTAAAGCTTTATGTGTTGTCAAGCTTTGACTTAATTTTTTCCTGATTACCCCATTTTTTACTTCCTTTCTCTGAAGTTTCTGAGATGCTTGGCTATGACACGACCCTGATCTGATCAAAACTTTGCAGCTGATCTGTATAAATCATTTTTGTAATGTCATAAAATAAACACTATTATAGAACTATTATACCCCTAACCATAATCTTACTGTGAAGACCAGTTTGTAAGAACACAAAAAAACCCAGAAATAGATCAGAAGCACAAAGATTTTAAAGTAAAACTTCCCTATTCTTTACATCTCAGCAGGCTCCTTCACCCATTCAGTGTCTTTCAGATTTGCTGTGAACTCTCTGCGACCTGCTGAGAGAATATGGGGAAAAAGCATCCAGGGTCAGCAGTCATTTTGTCTGCTGCAATAAGTTACAGCCTTGGATGAAGAAAACCTGGCCAAAGAAGGGACATAGGAGTATTTGTGATATTTCTTTACCAAGGACTACCTGTGGTCATGCTGAAGAGGGGATATCAGAAGAAGATTTGGGGTTGAGAGATATTAAAGAGTAACTTTGAAGGAGCTGCGAGGACTATTCATGGCCAGGTGCGTTTAACAAGAGCGCCAGTGGCACGGAGCTGCCGCAAGGACCAGTGAGCAAAGAACAGGGACCTGCAAATGGCTCACTCTGGGGGTCATTCACATCTTAAACTCTGACTCCAGGAAATGCAGAGCCAGATAATAGCCAGGTAGTCTCAAAAGAAAGAGGCCATTAGTGCCTAATTATATCCTTTCCCATACTACTCCACTGGTTAAGCACTGGAAGGGGCTGCCCAGGGAGGTGGTGGAGTCCCTGTCCCTGGGAGTTGTCCAAGGAACAACTGGACGTGGCACTCAGTGCTCTGGCCTGGGTGACAAGGTGGGGTTCGGTCACAGGTGGGACTTCATGATCTTGGAGGTCTTTTCCAGCCTTAATGATTCCATGATTCTACTCTGTTTTCCTATCATCTTTCAAAATTTAACCTGTTTGTTGATATGCCAGCAACAGAAAAGAGAGGGCTGGAGCATTGCTCAGACCAGCTGATGAAAATTTCTTAGGCTTCTAGGTGGTGCCTTGAACTGGTGTTTTAATAAAAGCTCTTAGAACTCAAAGCTCATCTTTTTCCACCAGTCAAGTCATGATGATAGGGATATTGCTGCTCTTACCTATTCCTGGAGTTGCAGCCGAGAAAAAAAGTTAAATTAAAAGCATTCTATTGCAATTCTTATGCCCAAGGTATACTTCTTTCCCTGCCTATCTCCAGCTAGCAGAGTCAGGAATTATCTTGCCAAAAATATAAATTTATAGAATTCTTAAATTAAAGATTGAGATAATTCAGAATAATTTGGGGTAAAGTCCAACTGTCCTCTTTTCTAAAATGTCAGCAGATGGCTTCACAAGTGTCTGTTTTTAAACCAGATCAGGTAGTTCATTAGAGGGCACCAAGTACAGCAAGAAAAGATAAAAGAATAAATTCGAAAACAGTGTGTCCTGTGTAGCATATACAACAACTGTGCACCTAAGGTTTGCCAGCAATTCAGCCCACTTGACACAGTATATAGAAACATACAGACAGCTGCAGAGTGCTGAAAGCTAAGAAATATTGGACAGAGTCTTCTTTTGAAATATATGTTTGCATGTCTATAAGGCAGACATAGGGAAATATAAATGATGGGAGTGAATGTAAGAGAATTGTAAGGGGGAAAACAAGCAACTGAATTTCCTGAATTCCTATCAAAGTTGGGCCAAAATAAATGTTAATGACTGATTCAAGCAACTAATATTGCTGGGAATAGAAATACAGAATCAAGGAACAAGAAATGAGGTCACACATGAGCCTTCTCCACACAGCTGGAGGAAGCCCTGTGATAGGCAGAGACTGCCGTCCATTCCCACCACCACCGCAGCACAGCCAGCTCTGGGAAGCAGCCAATGAGCCAGGAGATCCAAAAAAAGGCATGGGAAAGATATATCCCAAGTGTCCCTAGCAAAATTCATCAGTACATAGGATGGATGTTCATGTCTCCACAAGCTGCAGAGGGCCCCATCCAGACTACAACACCCATTGTCCCAGTTTCTAATTCCATGACCCTTAGATCTCTCCAGAAGTGTAAAATGCACATCCACATTTCGCACCTTTTGCTGTGCACTCATTATCTGATTTTGTTATAAATTACCCAAGTTTCTGAATTTACTTGCCAGACTGTTATTCTATGGATGGTCGAATATGCAAATCATGATAGAAACTGATTTTATATACATTGAATGACAAGAAAATCATTGGGAGTCCTCATCAGAAGAAATAATACCTGATCAGCCTTTTTGTGATGAAATTACCAGCTTAGTGAATAGGAAAAGAGTAGTGTCTGTTGTTCAGTTCGACCTTAGTGAGTATTTTGGTTCTTTTGATCCTGTATTCCAGCTTGTCAAAGAAGAAGGAGCAGGAGAAGATGCACCAGGCACTGAGGCAGAGACTTCCTTGCAACCTGTGGAGAGAACCACTGTAGAGGAGACACCCACATGCAGCTCAAGGGCTCCACACTGGAGGCTGTAGAAATTTCCTGAAGGAACTGCAGCCTGTGGAGAGCCCATGTTGGAGTAAGGAAAAAGAATGAAGAGGAAGGAACAGCAGAGAGAAACTGTTACGGTCTCCCTGCTACCTCCCATTCCATATCTACCTGGACTGCTCAGAGATGGAGGCAGACGAGTCAGGAATGAAGAAGTGGAGTCTGGGAAGTGTTGGGGAGAAGGTGTTGTTTTAATTTTTTTTTCACACTGACTGTGTTTATTTTAACTGGCAGAAATTAAATAAATTTTACTTGAGTGAAGACTATTCTGCATGACAGTAACAGCCTCCCTATCTTCATATTGGGCCATGAGCTTTTCCATCCTATTGTCTCCCTATCTGTCAAGGAGGGTCAGCAGCCTATCACAATGACCTTTCTCTGTAGTATGTTGTGACAAGGTGCAAGAGGCATGAGCTGAAACACTGGAAATCTCTTTTAAAGATAAGAAAAAAGAATTTAACAGTTAGGGCATTCAAGTGCTGGAACAGATTGTTGAGATAGGCAAAACCTAGTACAAAGTTCGTATTCCTACTTACACCATGCAACACCATAACCTGTAGTTGCAACTACAAGAAAATTTAGGTTAGAAACATCTTGATAATTGCAATTATGGCTTGCCTGTTTAATTATTTTGTTTAGTAAGATGAAAATCACTTAAATCAGATTTTTATAAAATAGAATATGATAAAGCAAAAATTAACCATAAAATATGATTAAGCATATTGTTTTTCCAATCTGTGAATTGCACTCCTCTAGATCCAAGGTAAATTAAACAACATAAGAAACAATGCAAAGTGCTGACTAGATTAAAAGTAGTTTATTAATAATTTATAAATTTTTTTCACTTTGAAACTGAATGAATTTTCAATTGTTGTTTTATTTTCTCCTCTACCTCCTAGTTTTTTTGTTTCTAATCATTGCAACATAAGGAGAAAGAGCATTTCTCTTTTTTCTCTCTATAGCTTTTAAAAAAAATTAAGAAACATTCAGAAGTTCCAGGACACCTAGTAAAGTGAAGAAAAAATTGTGCTGCAAGAGATTGCTTCTATGATTAAATAGATAGGCAGATGAAGGAAAGAAAAGGGGTGACTTTTAGTAAGGATTTTGACATTGTATCCTACAGCAGTCTTTTTCAGGAGAATGTATAGGATAGCTGGACTACGAGGTTTGTTCAAAATTGAACTCAAGGGATAGTGATGAACAGCTTGGTGTTCAGTTAGCTGTCAATACCTAGTGCAGCAGTTCAACACTCTGCCTCGCATTGTTCAAACATTTTCATCAGCACCATGGACCATGATGATTCCTTGGTTCAGTGAGTGCATTCTTGGAAAGTGCTAAAGACAAATGTGAACACAAGCCAGGAGTGCACTCTTATCATGAAGGAAACAAGGCATATTTAGGCTACAGTAGGAAGAATGTCACCATCAGACTGAAGGAAGTTACTATTTTCCCTTTATTCAAGAATGAAGGGTGGAAACTTGAGAGTGTAGTGGTAGACTACCAAGTCGACCAGCACACATGGCCTACAAGGATTTTACTGTGGCAAAGAGCCTGGGCTCTACAGCAGCCTGTAGCTACTTGACAGGCCATCAAAAAAGTGAGGAAGACAAGCTCTTGGTAGAGTTACATGGTAAAGAACAAGGAGTAGCTTGGAAGATTCAACCTTCATATTGTTTTTCAGTAAGTGGAGACTGCACCACAGCAACAAATTTTTGAGAGAGGTGAAATGATTTCATGACTTGAAAACATGACTAGAGACTCATAGAGATCTCTTACCACCAAAACTTCTGCGGTCTTATGAAGTTATTGTCCTTTTCTACTGTAGATAGATGAATTTGGTGACTAAAACCCTGCAAAGCTTCAAGTAGAAGCTGGCAAAGGAAAAAGATGAGTTGAAGACTGAGGTCAATGACTTGTCCAGTAGTGTGAAGTCCACCTCTATGATCACAGGAGAAGTGGAACCATCAACTCTCTGTATTTATAAATCTTTTCTACATGCACAAGTGAAAAACTTTTATGCAATTTTCCCAAAATTTGAAAACAGCAGAAAGTGGCTTAAGCACAAGTTGACACTATCCCATCCCAGTTTAAAAAATTCTGTAAAGAGTCTGAAGTTTAATGGGGTTATGAGATGTCACAAAGATGGAAAAGTATTCAGAAAATTCACAGAACATGAAGAGGCAAGGCAACCCACAAAAACCCAGAGCCCTAGAATGCCTTTTAGGCCTGATGGTGTATTCACTGCAGGAAGAATATATATGAGGTGCTATTTCCTGAATCAGGCAGATGAAAACCAGGCACTGTAAAAAGTGGTCCTTTTTTGTCAGGCTTCTAGCAAGGGAAGGAACAGAAAAACAAGCCATCTGTCATTCCTTCTTGAATCAGTGACCTTCCCTGATGATTCCCACTATTCCAGGAGGTGAAACAAAATGCAAGATATCAAACTGACAGAGAGGATGATAAACTACAACTGTGATCTTTGAGCCAGTGTACTGGAATCCATGTCATCTTCTTTAATTAACATGTGCAGAGGACCCAGAAGGGAAACTGAAATATAAAGAACAGTTTTGCAGCTGCAACTAGACACTTAAACACAGTAATGACTCTAAAAGTGGATATAGGAGGGGAGGTTTCTTATGGCTATATGGCTTTCAGCAGGTAAGCTTTAAGTCCCCACACAACTTGTAGGTCATTATGTCAACAGTCAGAGACAAGTTTATCAAAAAACTGTAGATCCATCTTGGAGTTAATTTTATGTGACATATAAATAACAGTAAAGTCTATTCTATGTTAAGGAATTACATAATGCATTAGAAGATGAGGGGAAAATCCCTCCTTTCTTTCTCTCCCTTTACCCTGTTTTGCATACCAGAGGATGACGTTTTCTTCAATGACAATTCTACAAATACACAATATTATTTTTCAAACAAAAATTATAAGATCTCTACATTTATTTTTCAGTAAGAAATTGGCAACCTCTTAAAAGAATAGTTGATTTCAGATGTTTTAATCATACATGCAGAGTTGGAAGCACACAAAAATTCTTTAAAGCAGTGAGTTGAGAAGATTGGTCATCCTCTCTGACACTTCTTATTGGTGCTTCAACTCCCTGATGTTTGAGGGAAAACGTGAGTCTTCAGAATATGGTACAGAATCACAGCACCTCATTCCAGCTCTGTGGAAGAATTCGGAATAGCAGATCCTATCTAATTCTTTTCAAAGGAAGTGAAAAGCCTCCAGGAGTTCTCTGCATTTCTGTGGAGCTTGTCTTTGTGCTTGAGATGGTTGGAGGATGTGTGTTTGGGATCTAAATCCACTTATTGCATTGGTAACTACAGTCACTGTCCAAGATTTCTACAATAGGAGCAGAAAGGCAAGTTAAAACTGCCAATAAACCTAAAAGATGAAGGATGCAAAATGCATCCTTAGGAATTCCTGTTAATGTAGCCTTACTGAAATTTCTGCTGGACATACATCTGAGCAAACCAATACAGCCAGATACAGAGAGAACCAAAATTATACCTTTAAAATTGAATTTCAAATCATAGCCAATCAGCAATACTTCAGTAGAAGGTAAAAGATGTAATTAAATATATGAATCAAGGGAGATAAACTGTCTTGTCTGATTTTTTGAAAGTACCCAGCAAAAAGCTAAGGAGTTGTAGAGAGGTGCAGTAACATAAGCATGATATGGTCATCCAGTCTTGGAATTAAACTATACTGGATTATTCCTATTCTTTATTTCCAGAATATTTCATTATAGGATCACTCCAAAGCTCTTGCAATAGTAATCCTTCTCATACTGCTGAGTCCTGAGACACACAAATCTTATATGTCATAGAGCAATTAACAGGAGAAGAGAAGCCAACAATTCCAAGATCCAGTATCGTGCTCTATTTGCTGGACAGCACTTCCTCCTTCCTAGATTCCTAGTCATAATATTTATAGGAGATTTATTAACATAGCCAGGAAGACTTCAAATATTTCTAAATATATCCACAAGCACGAATGAGAATCATGCACTCAGTCAAGTTTGCCAAACAATGCTTTGCCAAAAATTTTTTGACCTAAGAAAGAGGAGGAGGGAGTTGAATGTGCAAACCAGAACCTATAAAAGTGCTGGTAGGACAAGTCTGTTCTGTCTCTGTGAAAGGATTAAAGGTAAGAATATGGAGAGCTGGGTGCTGACAGAATCCCACTGCATTCCTGCTGCCTGTGGAACTCTTTCCTTAAAGACCTGTCTGTCTCAATAGACATGTTCCTTCCATGTTCAAGTCACCAGCAGGTTTTTGCCCTGTGACTAACTCTTGGGAGTCTGTGCAAAGATAAGAAGGAAGTTGTCATTTCTCTGTTTCAGTATTGACCAGCTTCCAGGCTGAGAGTCAACTGGTGTCACAAGAGGTAAGACTGATTTACTTACTCCACAGGAATAGACTCCAAGTTGGCTTTTTTTATGCGTTTCTGAGGCCAGCTCCCATACCCTTTTACATCTGTGCACACTAATGCAGTGCAATTCTTCCCAAGTTGTGTTGTCTAAAGAGCAAATTTCCTTTCATAACTGGGTTGGATGCATTTGTTTGGTACCTGCTGGGAAATAATTGACTTCCTATGCACAGAACTCTTAAAACGGGATTGCCTGTAAACAGAAATTCAGGAAAGAAAAGGTGAATGAACAGCACATGTATAGTTACCATTTTGTCAAATTCCCCCAAGTGTTTTTTATTGAGAAGTTTTCCTCTCTCAGTACAAGTTAATATTAAAGGTTCAGCAAAACTGGAAGAGGCAAAACAATTGGAGAAGACAAAACTCTGATTTCTCTACTGAGTAAAAAGATTTGCATACACAACTCATACCTCAGCTTCTGCTTCCTCCACGTCTTTTTCCTTATGATGCTCCATCCTTATAGTCAGCAAAAATTACATGGTCTAAAATGGGCAAGAGGGAAAGAATACAAGTGGGCTTTCAGAGTTTTGATAAGATGACTTCTCTTGCTATCTCTTCTGCTTCTGCTTGATAGTTCTGCTACACCTTTTTCTAGTACTGACTCTACCAATCAATCCAACCTTTTTGTATAGCCTACTGAAACACTGAGATCTAATGAACTGAACATGTAAACTGGAATAAGGGAAAAAAACTTAAAATAACCTTAATCAAAGACATCTATATTTTTAAAGATTTAAGTGAATTAAAAGACATCTAGGGTGAAAAGCAGGTAAAGAAGAAAGGAAGACCATAATAGGCAGAGAACACTACAAAGACTCAAGTCCCTCCTAAAAAGCAATTTCTTCCTTCGCTCAGCACTGCCACTCCACTTCAGCATTGTGCCTTGCTGCACACAATAAACCACAGCCATGTCATCAGACGCTGAGATGGCCATCTTTGGGGAGGCAGCTCCTTACCTCCGAAAGTCAGAAAAGGAGAGAATTGAGGCCCAGAACAAACCTTTTGATGCCAAGTCATCCGTCTTTGTGGCTCATCCCAAAGAATCCTTTGTGAAAGGGACAATCACAAGCAGGGAATCAGGGAAAGTCACTGTCAAGACTGAAGGGGGAGNAGGGGGAGAGGTGGGTAAAATGCAAGATTGACAAACAGCATCTCATTACCACTCTGACTCTTAGCTGACGTGCATGTACCTTCCTGCCTTCTCACAGACCCTGACTGTGAAGGAAGATCAAATCTTCTCCATGAACCCCCCCAAGTACGATAAAATCGAGGACATGGCCATGATGACCCACCTCCACGAACCCGCTGTGCTGTACAACCTCAAAGAGCGTTACGCAGCCTGGATGATCTACGTAAGTGGCAGCAGCAGCTTCCTTTGGGCAGCTGGAGGAACTGCTGTGCCAGGCTCAGGGGAAGCCAACGCGCTGTCTCCCTTCCTCGCAGACCTACTCGGGTCTCTTCTGCGTCACTGTCAACCCCTACAAGTGGCTGCCCGTGTACAACCCGGAGGTGGTGTTGGCCTACCGAGGCAAGAAGCGCCAGGAGGCCCCTCCACACATCTTCTCCATCTCTGACAACGCCTATCAGTTCATGCTGACTGGTGAGTGGCTCCCGTCATAAACATCACATCACAACTGTTCTGGTTTGTCTTGATAAAACCACGTCATGAAAAATGAAATAGGATTATGTATTGCTGCTAGATTTGCTTCCACCTTTTCTTTCCTTTCTTTCTCTGTGCTGTGCAGTTCAGAAATATTACCCATAATCAGGATTGCTTTGTCATGGGTCTTTACTCTCCCTTTCTCTACTGCTCTAAAAGCAATCTGTGGAGCAGAAAATTTGAACTATTTACTATATGCAGGAGAAGTTAAAGACGGTAGAGTGCAACAGAGAAGCAGCATATGGCTCTTTGAGGGTTTTCAACATCCATGGAGAAGCATTATAGAATCACAGAATGTTTTGTGCTGGAAGGCACTTTTTAAAATCACATGGGCCTTCCCTATGACATTTGGAGGGACATCTTCCACTAGGTTAGGTTGCTCAAAGCTCTGTCCAACCTGACCTTGACCACTTGTAGTGATGGGATATTGGCAACATCTTTGGGCAACCTGTTCCTGTGGCTCACCACCATCATCATAAAATGTACCCTCTTTGAGCCTAAAACTGTGGCCCCTTGTTCTGTCACCACAGACTTGGTAAAAAGTCCTTCCCTGTCTTTCTTCTAAGCACCCTTTAAGGATTAAAAGGCTGCAACAAGGTGTCCCCAGAGCCTTCCCTACCCTGACTGAACAGTCTCTACTTTCTCAACCTGTCTCCATAAGACAGAGATGTTCCAGATCACAGATAATTGTCACAGCGTTCTCTGGACCCACTCTAACAGGTCCATGTCTTTCCTGTACTGGAGACCTCAGATCTGGAGGGAGTACTCCAGGGGGGGTCTCACAGGAGGGCAGTCGAAGAGCTGAATCACTGCAGGTCACGCTCCTTTTCATGCAGCCCAGGAGCAGATTGGCTTTCTGGCTGCAAGTGCATGTTACCAGCTCATGTCCAATTCTTCATCCTTCAGTAGCCCCAAGCCCTTCTCCGCAGGCTGTTCTCAAGCCAGTCACCCCCCAGGCTGGACTGATATTGGGGACTGCTCCAGACCAGGTGCATCACCTTGCAGTTGGCCTTGTTGAACTTGGCCTTGATGTTCACATGGGCCCATCCCTCAAGCCTGTCAAGGTCCTGCTGGATGGAATCCCTTCCCACTGCTGTATCAACTAAACCACTCAGCTTGGTGTTGCCTGCAAACTTGCTGAGGGTGCACTCAGTCCCACTAAGTATTAAATACTACTGGTCCCACTACATGTTCTCAGAGGATACCACTCATTAACCATTGAGACATGGAGCCTTTCACAGTAACTCCTGGCATGCAGCCTTCCAGCTAATTCCTTATCCATCTAACAGTCCACCACCCATCAAATCCAGACTTCTCTAATTTCAAGTCATAGGTGTTGTGAATATGTTTCAAAGTAAAAATGCAGTGCAAATTGCTTTGCGAGGAATTGAAATGGAAGAAATACTTTGGAGTAAACAAAGAAAAAAATGCAGCTTTTTTTCTTGTCATACCTTACATTTGCCACATTCATTTTCAGTATTTTTGTCTGAAAGTCTATTGTTTCTGCCTCATTCACAGATCGG
>WBMZ01008350.1:0-89619 GCA_013400975.1 Atrichornis clamosus
CAAGGCAAGGCAAGGCAAGGGTGAGGGGGTAGGGCAGGGAGAGGAAAGAAGAAAGGAAGGGTTCACAGCATCCAGATTTGATTCCCAGTCTGAAGCATCTCTGGGTTTGGACTCAGAGTCACTGTTACTCCGGGAGTTTTTCTCTCTCTGTGTAATTACCATACCTTAGATAACCACTTGCATTTAAGGAGATGAATCTCCCTTTGCAAAGCTATAAGAATCTTTCCAAATACACCAACAGGATCCTGGTCAGCACCTTTATGAGGCTAACTACTAGAATTGCTAAAAACATCCTAAATTCTCTCTCTAAATGAAAACACAATTAAGGTACATTTGCTGCCTAGCAGAAGACTTGCTCAAACTTGTGTAAATCAGCACAGTCCTTGGCTCACACTATTTTAATAAGACCCATGTGTATTAAACCAGATTATATGACACATGTTAAGGTTCGTGTTTGATATCAAATTAAGTATCTGGATGATTTATGGAAAAGAGTTCACCTCCCTTTCCCCCACGTGAGGTTTAAGACTAATCTTCAACCAGATCTTCCAACACTTTCTGCATTTAGGCCCTTCCCAGTTGAAACCTTCAATGTTGTTTTTATTATCACAAGAGACCGATACCCGGCCCAGCATCTGTTATTATTCCCTTACCTTCTCTCCCTGGGAGAATGTATGAACCTAGCATATATCACTGTGATTACTGGATGCTGCTAAATTTCTAGAAAAAGAGCAGCATTGCTTTCCTTGTAGGAGGATTTGATTGCACTATTACTCTATGCACTAATGTGCTGCTTGGCTATAAAGGGAATTTTGGAGTAGTTTCTTTTAAAAAACCCAACCAACATAGCAATAAAGCAAGTTCCATAAAATAAATGAACACCCACCATTAGCTCTTACCCACAGCATGACAGATGTATTGATAATGACAGACATTTGTCTGGGATAATTTTAGGAGGCAAAAATATGAGTTACACCTCTCTCTATTGAAAAAGATGCTGTGCTTTAGCATCTGCTATGAAAAGCAAAGACAGGTGATGCTACAGGTCATTCACCTCCTCTTGTAATTTCCACTGACAGAGAAGCTTCACAGATCACCAAGGACATTAACAGAAATTATCTCCTCAGACTGAAACAGGAATTCACTGATTTACCATATAAACCTTGGGCTGCCTGTTCTACTCTTTCTGTGCAATCAGTGCCATGCTTCGAAGTGCATTTAGTCATTGTGATCCTAATAACTCAATTTTGTTTGTTCTTTTTTTGGATGCTACAATAATCTAAATCCCAGTGCTTTTATTTGGGGCTTTCCACTTACAGCCCTGGCCCTTTTCCCGTCCACTTACTTCTTCTTGCAACATTTGCCTCAGTGCTTTTTTTGAAAAAATAAACATGTCTGTAGGTATTTAATCAATACTCTAATGAAATCTGATTTCGTTTTTAAAACATATGCACATTTGTTTTCCCACTGCTTACCATTTTCCTTCAGAAGGGAAATTAGCCTGGTGAGGACCCTGATGTAAAAATTTTCTTCTTCTTTGGAAAAGGGTATAAATGGGTACAGTCAAGTATGCTGTAAACTCCTATAGGCAATTATTCTATTCAGAGAAAAGAGTTTCAAAATAGTAAATACTTCTGAATATAAATACAGATCTATTCATGTATGTATGGTCTTGTGTGATTAATTTGAATCAATGAATAGATCTGGAATTAATTAACCATGTGTTGTTAGTTTCAACAGACCTTGTCCTCAGCAACTAGTTCTACTTATTGTCTGAGTTATTACAGGCCAAAATGTTCCTGTAAGATTTACTGCCTGAATAGCCAGGCTGCACTGAAACCTTGGTATTTACACAGGATTTCAGTATATGCATATCACAAGGCTCATATCCCTCTTTTACAGATGGCTCTTCCAAAATAATCTGACAAGAGTTAAGTTCCTTGCATGCTGAGACCACTTGCTGTCTTGTAGACAAATATAGTTTTATTACTCTCCTCTACAGTATACACAGGATTTTCCTTGTCTTCTACAAAGATGATATATTCTTAGGGTCACAGATTATCTTTCTGTGCTGCATTTTGCTGTGTTTCAAGCAATGAGAACACACTAAGTAACAGGGCTGAACAGACTAACCAAATTAATAATAAATAGAAAATTCAAATTGCTTGACTGAAAACACGTAGAAAAACCTAGCAAAAATATTGTGACAGCAAAAGACCTCTATCTGTTTTGTATATGTACATAAACTTCTTCTTTCCTCAATGCACTAGAGATTTGTACCCTCTATTCAGTATCCTAGAATGAATTGGTCACGGACTGATTTTAAGGAAATTGTGTACTCCATGAGCTATCAGTAGTGTTTCAACCTATGGGACCACTTAAGTGGAAACCTTCAGGTTTATCTACTCTACAACTTCTATAAATCTGTTGGCTTAAGAAAAGTTAGGAACAGCACAACAAAATTTTAGGAACATTCATTATGTGAGTTTTGCTCGCATGTCTCCATTAAAAGCAGATGCACAGTTAAATACCTTTTCTGGTCCCGACTTTCATTTGACATACTAAGCCATTTTAGAACATTGCTCTGTTACTGATAGCAATTTTATTCTATATCCTTTACCGATAAGAACTTAAACAGAGGATGACAGTGCATATAACAGGCAATATATCCAAAGAATTGCAGATGACATTTTATCTGTTCACAGAATGCTCTGCACATTTCTTTAAACTATCTTTGAGAATCTAGTCATCATCATCTAAGTATTTTTCAAAATCTTATTTTAATGAAACACATTTAGAAGTTTGTTTTAATGAAACACATTTTACCTTCTCATGCACTAAAATGAAGTAAGGGTTTGCCGTACTGCATGCTCCCCTTAAAGGAATCAAAGGCAGAAGACAGCTTCATCCCAAAACCAGTAGAACCACCTGCACTTCCAGTTGTCTATCTCATCCCTCTTTCATTTCCTCTGCCTGACAGCAGACCACTTTATATGCCCCCAGATGAAAAATAAAAGTAAACTGTTTCCATCCTTTGAGATAAAGACTTGATTTTGTGCACACTCCTATGACCTGGACATTAGAAGTCCCGTCAGCTAGCAGAAGTACCTTTTGCACTGATGCTCTTCCAGCAAACAGGGCAACTATAGGAGTTTAAAAATGTTAAAGCATAATCACAGCTATGATGAAGGAGATGATATCTCCTTCCATCGTGGTTTAGGGATGGTGTTCCCACTGAAACACTCCAAACCACGTGCTGCTCACTCGCTTCCTCCTGCAGTGGGCAGGAGAGGAGGATTGGAGGCACAAAAGGTAAAGATCACAGGTTGAGATAAGAACAATTTGATGGTAACAGCAATGAGATAAGAAAATGATCAGTAACAGCAACAATATTAATAACAAAATAGACAAGAAAGGGGAATGATTCACACATGATTTGCTCACCAGGCAGAGCCCAGCAACACCTGACTGCTCCCTACTCACCAGGCGACTGGAAGGGTCTCCTTTCCCTTCTCCCAGAAGACAACATGACATGCTATAAAATAACCTCCATGTACCAACCATGACCCCAGCTGGCTACTGCAAAAATTAACCCTGACTCTGGCTGGAACAAAGCCTGTCAGTTGTGGGCGAGCTGCTGACCACATGTCCTCCATGAAAGGTGTGATGGTGAGGAAGGCAACTCTCCTGTCTGTTGGGAACTTCATATTTACACTCTCAACCAATACACAAATGCAAGAAGCACAAGCATGACAGCAGGCTCTGACTCTGCAAATACTTTAGCACATGTCTAGCTAAGCAAAGGTAACCCAAATTTTTTCAGAGCCCAGAGGTTACAGTAAAAATGTGATCACAATCTATCTACAAGCAGTGTGCAGAAGTCTAAGTCTACCACAGTGTGAAGAACATGCAGCTACTTAATTTCTTCCAACTCATATCCAAAATACAGATATGACTTGGAGGACACACATTTTCTTTCCTTATATAGAGTCTGATTAATCTGAAATGAAGTAACAACATATTTGAAACGTGTTCCAGTAAAACTCCTTCCTGTTCAATTTGCAATTTATTACATTTAAAGATCAGAAAATTCTAAACAAAAGTAGCAAAAAGATTTAAAGTACAAAAAAACCCAATGAAAATATTACCAAGAAAGCCCAATGTCAGACAGAAAACTTTTATAAACACTCTTCTAAAAATCTTTTTACAAACACTTTTTAAAATCCCCACTACCATTAATTCTATACTAAAATGTCCACAATGAATAGATCTATTAAAGGATAACACTTAATTTTAAAAAATTAAAAGAGATGCAAGGTTGACAAATAGGGCCTTTACAGAACACAATAAAAAGATATATTTTACATTGCTCAGACAAGACTTGAAAGAAGAGTGCACAACATTATCATCAATTTAAATAGAAACAAGATCAGACCAACATACAGAATTTTTACAGCTCCCACCCTCTGCAGAAATTTCCCAGAAAATTATTTCCTTCCGAAGCAGAAAAACAGTCTCTAGTAAGCTGTATACAGCACGTCTTAATTCGGGACAGTTCTCTGTTATAATCTTTGTCTCCAGTCACTAAATATAAATGATGGATAGATCTAATTTATAATGGTCACTCCATTATACCCATACTTTAAAATATGAACCTATTAGGTTTTACAGTAAGAATATTATAGCTCCACCCAAGAGTGGAGCTATATATATAAAACCTTCAGTTTCCCTTATTGTAAGTCCAGAGGACCTAATCAAACTCCAGGAAAGAAAGTTATCAAATGATTCCTGCAAAGAATTAAAAAACCCCCCAAAACATCCAAAAGCTCACTGCTGAACACACCAAATGAACTAAATAATGGGAAACACATTTACAATGTCCTTTAATGGTAAGCCTATCCAATTTGTGATTTAAGAGGTCAAACTATTGGTTATTTTTGCATTCCTGGTAATTTAAGAAGAAACAGACTGGGAAATGTGTACTCACAGGCCTTATAAAACTGCCTTCCTTATTTTGAATAATAGACATCCATTGTAAAAAGCTTACTAGTGGAAAAGCCCCCCTCCATGTTTCCGCGCTTTGACTGGAGAGCCCGCTGCCCATGAGGCTCACAATGAAGAATGAGTGTTTAAAGAGACAAAAGAATTTGGCCACAAAAAATCCTGCCACCCATGTATCCGAAAAATATGAATTGCTCCAAGAGTTGGGACAACAAGAACTGCTGACACCAGATGGTAACCTTCCCTGCGAGAGTACTGCACCACCATCTCGTGCTGGGAATGAGGTTTTTCTCAAGGGCCTGAGGCTAACCCTAATAATTAGGCAAGCGAGAGGAAGGAAAGGATGAGATGGAAAGACATCTATAGCTTTTGGTCAGGGCAGCCCCAAAGACTTCCACATGCTCGTTGCACCAGGACAGGCTCCAGCCAGCCCACCCACAGAAACCATCGGCCTGGTTTTACCTGGGCTTGTGATTATTTTATAAGAATCGAGGACTGTTACATTGATGTCAGTGGATTACACACTTCTATGTAAAAAATAAAAAAAAAAAAACAAATTGAGGCAAATCACAACACATTATAAAATAAATTAAATTTTTGAAGTCTATGAAAGGCTTGATTTCTTTCCCTACTCAAGGTGGACGACAAAAATAACTCAGACAAAAACTAAGCATGCATGTTACATTCTAAAAAGTTGATTGCAGACCTAAAAAAAATTTGCACAAACCACTGAGCAGTTCTTGGAATGGAAGTCAACTAGGGAAATTAAGGAGCAATTAACAGATTTTACTTACCTTTCTATTGTCTGTTTAGTACTTATTTTATATATCATTGTCCACAAGCATTTAATAATTTCACAATTTGGTTACACAGCATTACTGCTCAATGAATAGTGCTGGCTGGAACATCTCTAATTAAATTTCACTTAGTCACAGCCAAATTGGACATTGCTTATTGAGGTTTTATTTTCCAGGATGAGTGGAACTCAATAGGCTGGTGGTTAGGATGCTAACTTGAGGTGTGGAACAGTGAATTTCAGTTTCATTCCCAGCCTGCATTGATCCAGCTCCAGAAGAAGTAATCTGCTTAATCTGCTTGAAGTTAGCCAGAAGCAGCAGCAGGCAATGGAGCGATGTTCAGCCTGTATCTACACAGTTATACATTTTTAGTCAGTCTTGCTCTTCAAAAAAATCAAGTCAATGGATTCTGTGTCCGTCTTTATGCCATTTGCAGGCCTAGTATCAAGACCATTTTAATTAACTGGTTGACAAAACTGAATTTTGAGCTCAAGTTCATAATCACCTAAACTCTGAAATCAGATTAACAACTCTGTCCATGAGAGCTAAACCAAAACACAGCCTATGTTTTCACCTGCCTCAGCAAGAGATAGGCCAATAGCATTACCTCCTTAACTCAGGCAAATACTAAAGCTGGTTTTGCCTTCTGTGTGTTTTTAATCTGGTTCAAAAAAGCACTGCTCCATAGTCCATAATTTTTCACTTTTCTGCTTTAACCTTGACCTCAACTGTCAAACTGCCCACCCAGAACTGCTTCTTCCAACCTCATTACCTTATCTGATGATAGCTTACCCTAATAAANTTGTCAAACTGCCCACCCAGGAGAACTGCTTCTTCCAACCTCATTACCTTATCTGATGATAGCTTACCCTAATAAAGTCAGACTCGCTTTTGCAGGGAATGAATCAGGAATATCTCTTTTCTTGATTTCTCCTTTAAGCCTAACTAGAAAGCAAGCAAGATGAGTTTCAAACTGTTGTGTTTATCAGGTAAATATTAATAAAGTCTCTAAAGACCCTTTTTTCCATAGCTAAACAGAAGGTATTTCATAAGTATCTTATACCTTTTTTCCACAATGCTACTTTTTTGAGTGTGTAAAGATAGGTACTCTGGTCTCAGATCTAGGCAAACAAAAGATTTCCCAAAGTGTTTAAACAATCAGTCATGATGTAAAGAGATGTAATAATCTGATAGGCACAAAATAACCTAAACAGATTATGAGACTATAGATCCTTAAACTACTGATTTCTGAAGGAGATTTCTTTGTTATACAGAAAATGTAGATAGAGACTATGTGTGAAAAATAGCAAAACTGTCTTAAGGAAAAGAATAAAAAGTTCTTAGAGTAAAACCTCACATCTAGGAATTGTGGTCTGGCATTATTTTTTTGTGGGCTAGGCTGAATTGGTCCCTTTCTGTGACTCCAAAGGAAAAGGAGACTTAATTTTTTCTCTTCCACACAGCACCAGCTTGGCTATGTCAAGAATCAGTGGGAAATTAACTGAGGTTATGACAATTATTTCCAATTGCAAGGACAGTGAGCAAGAAGCTGAGAGATCCACACCTAATACTCAGCAGTAAGCAGGGCTCAATGTCAAAGTATCAGCTGCTCCAGAACAGGCAGAAAGAGAAGTACATTCCATGCCTGCTCAGTGGAGAGCTGGCCATCATTTTGTGCTCTCAGTACACCTGATCTGTTCCACTTCCCCTGACCCCACAAAAATTTACAGTCCAAGCCAACACAACTTTAGGTATGATAGCCTTCTGCAAGCTGCGTCTGCAGAAATTAAATTAACAGCAATATATCCTTTGCCTCAAAGGACTGTGCTGAGTCTTCGTTAGTCAAGTCTGGAGAAGGTTAGAGATCACTGGATGGGAGTTCTGCACAAGTGCAAGGCGTTACAACATTACGTACTGCAAAACTTCGTAGAGCTACAATTTTTGTGGTAGCCTGGGGATTGTCATGGTCAGAATCAACTATGTCACTCTGCAGTTTTGGTTACTAAGTAAAATAAATAGATTAAGCTATTTGGTTTTAGCAAGGTACATGTGTTTTACTAGGTCATTTTCTTCACCCTTTACTTGCTGCCTCTCTTTATTCTGCTGTCTTCAATCAGGACCAGAGCCCTTCAGGCTGGAAAGGACTTTGGGAAGCCATCCACCCAACCCACCCTGCCACAAAAAGCAGTCCTAAGTCTGAATTCATGCCACATTGCCGAAGACTTCCTCTAACTTGGTCTCATCCAAGAATGGAAATCACATGGCATCTCTGGTCCCATGCGTGACTGTCGTAGTAAAACCCATTTTTCTGTGTCAAATAGAAACCTGCCCTCTTTCAATTTATGCACTCTGTCCCTTCTCCTTTTGCCTTGCACTTCCTTTTGCCATGCACCTCCTCGAGGAAGCTGGTGGCATTTCCTCAGTAGCTTCACTACAGGCAGTGGTTGCTGTGGGGCTCTTCCAGGCTGCCTCTCTTCCAGGCTGAACAAACCCCTGGGTTTGTCCCTTTGCTGCCAATCTCAGGGCTCCTGCCTCTGTGTCCTGACCATCCTGGTGGCCCTCAGCTGAACTTTCTCTAGTCTATAAATACCTTTTCTTCCCTGAAGCCTCAAGCAGGACACAGTACTCCAGATGTGGCCTAATGAGTACTAACTAAAGTTTTCTCTTTCAATCTTCGTCTCAGAAGCAGTCTAACAGTTCCAACATCAATGGTCCCTAGATTCAAAGAGAAAATTGCAGAGGTCAACTGCAAAAATTCCCACTGACACGGTTTAAAATATTTCAGCCCTTTAATGAACTTAGCCCTGGAGAACAGTTTCACACTCAATAGGATGAATTTCTGAAGATTATTTGCAGTTAATTATTTATATGCACATACGTCCTGATAGCTATGCCATGAGTGGCAGAGCCACTTCCACAGTGCGCTTTCAACCAGCTTTGCCATGTTTACCAGCTAGAAGTACCTCTGCCTCTCCCGATCCTTGAGCAGTGTTAATCAGTCACCATTTCTCATATCCTCTCTGATTTATCGTTTTCCTCCAGGGCAAAGACTTCAACAATTGAGTTTGGGTTTGGACCTACAATTTGACATATGTTAAACATTACCAAATTTTCAGGTGTTGTGGGCTATAGGAACTGTGCAAATAATTACTTTTTTGGATCCATGACTGAAGTTATTTTTAATAAGACTTTGTTTGATTTCTCAGCATTTTGGACTATTTGCTTTCATTACACTTGTAATACATTTCTGGCAACTGCGCTAGCCTTCCTGTAAATGACAGGAAAACTACAAATTGCTTGATCATACAGAATGATTTATAAATCTGTTAATTAGTACCATGGATCACTTATTTTAATCCTAAGGCTTAGCTGAGCTGTACATATGCACAATGAACAAAGGGAAAAAACATATCTGAAAATAGCAGTTATGTTATTTATTTAGCTTTAATGTAAGGTGAAACTAAACCCTCATCTGCTCCCTTGAAACAATTTTTGGACTAATCAGGATGGGGCACAGTTGAGAATTGCCAAATATTGTCAATACCTAATTGTGATTCATTTCAAATGGTGTTAGGTACCTTTAATGGTTCAACCTGAGCCTTCTTTCTCAATACCTCAGAGTATCTTTTTAATTACATAGAGCCATTTATAAAAGTCATTTAAAATGGCAAGGATAGAAAAGATTTGCAATAACATGTTGTCACGCTGATACCTCTATACAGCAGCCCCATTCCCTTGCTGAATTACAAAAGCACATTAAAATTTCCTGCCATTTAAAAATAATCATTAGGAGGAATTAAGACAATTCTCTTTCTATCCAGAGACTCTGTCTCTGTCTTCCCCCTGACTTGTCTGGACTTCAGTTCAGCAGTTCCTCTTCTCTGCCAGACTGCTGGGCTGTCAGCAGAGAAAATGTTTGCTAGTTCTGCTTTCATTTTTTATGTTCAATATCTTCTCGAAAGATCACCCTCCTAGGCAGCTTGGTTGGCAGCTGAATCAATCATTTTAGCCAAAATTAATGTGTCCTACCTTAATGCAGCCTTGAAAAAATTGAGTCTTGGAAATCTTGAATTAAGTTTTGGAAGAACAGAATTAATTTTTGTAACTTTTTCCCCTTAAGCAGGGAGGGTGGAAGGCAAGAAATCAGGAAAAGGCTGGGAACTTCAACTCAAAATCTTCATCTCAGCAAAGAATCAATTTCTTTTGAACGGAACTTCAAAGAGAAACATTTGGCAACATAAGGCAGAACAGCTTATTTCTTCTACCTAAGCAAAACGAAATAGAGGAGCAGGAAACTGGCTACTTCACCTATTTGCATGGTTGGTTAGCTGTTTTTCTTCAGATTCTGCATAATTCCTTATCCTGAATCCTCAATACCTGTAGAAGGTATTGAAGAAATTATTTTTTCTTTGACAGGCTAAATTTCATCTATGGCTGATACTGAAATGTAACTTTAAAAAATCATTTTCGCCTGTGGTTAGTGTCTTGTGAGCAGAAGCTGGCTACAGACAGCCTGTTTGAAAGGCAGGCACATCCGTCTACCACTGTTAACATCACACTAGGACTGTCAAGAGAAGGATTCTTCTGTACCATTTAAAACTGCCTCATTTATTTCCTAAATGCTAGGAACTGGTGATGAATTTTGATCATCAAAAAGCAATTTGGCATGCCACATAGTGTGTTCTATTGCTTTACTAGGGACACACCTGGAAAGCACATTTTCCCATAGGATTTAACAAAAAATAATGGTGTGGTGCATAGAGCAATGCTTTATTTAACAGTAGTTTCATAGGCTGTATAATGTTTAAAATTTTAATGATATTTTCTAGAGTCACATGAAAGGAAAGTATACTGAGAACGCTTAGTATTACCCTCCAAATGAAACAACCTTATCCAATGGCATTGCAAGGTTTTTTTTGAAGCTGTAAGTGGTAGCAAAGGGCTACAAACCTTCAAGAATCAGTTATCTAACCTGGCATTTGTACACATAGAGATTACACAGTCAAGCCAAAGAATGTGTCAATCATAACACTGGAAATATAACCAGTTTACTTTTTAATCCACTGCACATGGAACCTCTTTACAGTGTGTTTCATTTCACTCCTTCTCATCCCAATTATCAAAAATCTTTATTTCCCTATTCACTATAAGCAGAACAATATAAGCACAACTGCAGGTGGTTGCCAAAGAAATTACTTCATTGTGGATATCAGTTCATAGTTTCAAAATTAATATTTACTTTGGCTTGTCTTTGGCTTTTTTAATATTGTTTTCCTGACCATTTAAGACAGAGGAGTACAGAGTCACCTCAAGACCGCAGGCAATGCTGGTCTTAAACTACAGCAGAAAAAAGAAAATGCTATCAATTTTAATTAGGTTTGCCCTGTAAAGACCTTTCAGGTTTGATTTTTTTTGGGTTTACCCCTCCTGTCCTCTGTCACAAATCAATTCGTGGAGCTCTTATGGTAAAGCTGGTGGTTAGTTTCAGTTATATACTAAGAAGCTAAAACTAAAGCAAACTCCTTGACTGACAATTGCAAGTTATTTTAAGGTGAGTAGATTTCATTTGTTTGCTTAGATGGTGTGGGAAAATGATAAACAGAATGGGTTGCAACATAAAACATTCTTCTGGGTCTCTTTAACTGGAAAGCATTCTGAATTTTGCTTTCACTTTTAAATTCTATAGTTCATTGGACAGTCACAACATTCAGAAATTATTAGTAATATCAACATATTGCTGTAATAATTTTGTGACTTCCGGAAAACCATTGATTTTCTTATTTCTAAAACCCTTTGACCACCAATTTAGCAACTTCGAATGCATTCAGCCACCTCCTAAACCACCAGTGTAACGTTAAAACGAACAAATCCTCTTTCATCCAAATTTCCCTTAAATAGGTCCATTCATTGGATACTACTGATATAAATGTCCTCAGAGTAGATGAAACATTGGGTGAAACCACAGACAGAGCTGGAAAGAAGTAGGTGTAGCTACACACAGTGTAAGTCATACACCCAAGTAATTTGGATAAGGTCTTTTGGTCATACTGCTGCTGTGTGTTGACATAAAGAAAGCATCTCTTCCTGCATCATCTCCAGAAATACTGTATTGAGTAATTAACCCTTTGCTTATTAGGTGGCATTTCCTGATGAGGAAATGTTAATGGCTCTCACATTAACACATCCAGTGAGCACCCATGAATGATGGGTAAGGAGAGGGTTAAAATTGGTTTCTTTATGCATATGGTTCCTGTCTCCGCTGTGAGATCAGTTATAGGTCCCCGGCCAAAGATAACAGCTAAAGTATAACAGATGCTGGTGCTTCCACAGACGAGGTGAAGTATTTCCTTTCATCCTCTCTAGTCACTGATAATGTCCCAATTCTCCATTCACTGGAAGCGTCAAGGGCACGAGCAGGTTATTACAATGTGAAATGAGTGGACTGTTTAAGTTGAGCCCATGCCTGCACATGGTGTGAAGTTTCTCCAGTCCTAAGAGATTAAAACTCAGTGGGGAGGAAAATGATGCAGTCACAAAGGCAATGGTTGGATGTTGAAAGTCGGGGTCCCTTCTAAGAGGGTACTAGTGGGGAAGATGAGGCCTTCTGTCATCATCCAGGTCTTCCTGGCAGAGCCACCAGTGCAGAGCTGGTGCGCAAATACTTGCTGTGCCTATCACCAGCTTTCTCAGCCCAGTCAAAACAAAAGCTACTTTGGAGTAAGTAGCTACCTTGCATGGACATAAATATTGCATGAGGAACTAAAGCAGCTTCTCTGAATTCATACTTTCCCAAATATTGTCAGCATTTTATAACACTACCTAGCAGTCACTCATACAGCATTTTTGCAGCCATTTGAATACATCTCAGTCTGTAGGATTGTGTGGGGTTTTTGTCCTTTAAACACGGCAATAAAATGTTGACACATCTGAAACCTAGTCTACATATAACATTTTCCAAGTGAAGTTAATGAGTTTGGGGATGTATTAGTTCAGCAGGTAGTTATACTGGCAATCAAATTGCTCTTCACAAGTATATCTGAAATAATTTTATAAGATACAGTGCTGGTACTAGCAGCAAATGTTTTTTCCTATACAAACTCGCTCCACCCCCCCCCCAGTATTCAGTATATATGCATAAATATATCCATGCATCAGGGCAGTTAGGATATACATAGCTACACAAATTTGGAGAGTGACTTTTTTGCTGCTTTCCTGCACAGATGTTTACCTAAGACCAGTGAGTTCTTCCTTTCCCCTCCCATAAAAGCAACCAAATCAAAACTGATAATGTTGCTACACCACTACAGGGGGAAAAAAAAAAGTCAAGTGCAAGATGATCCAGAGTAAATGAGGATGGGGTCGGCACATACATTTCTGTAGTAACAATATCCTGAGAAGATGTGGTTTCCAGTTATGCTCATGCATACAGCTCTGGAGTGCAATCTTACAGAACTGCAACACTAGGAATGAAGAGATGACATGAGAACACTGAGGTAATTAAATATATCAGTAAAAATTACTTGAAGAGAAAAGGGAGACTGTAAAGAAACAAGTAGAAATTAACAGGTTACTGTGTCTATCTTCCTTGTATCAATTAAAGTGCATTTTTAGAAGAAATACAGAAATTATAAAACCTAGATTTAAGCTGAAAGTGTCTTCTGCTCCGAAATCACCTTGCCAAAAAGCCGCAGAGTTGCAATGGCAATGTGTACAATTCTGGATTTCTCAATACCTTCTGGCCATGGGTTTTGTATGCATCTCAAGTTCTCTTTTTTGTAAAAAATGCATCTTTATTGCTAATCCAAGCTAATAGAAAAACTATGTATCTGGATAAACCAAACAAAATAATAAGAGCACGAGAAGTAATTTTAAAACCAAAAGAAAAAATAAGGAAAATTTTCACAATCACTAAAATTAAGGAAACATTTTATCAAATGTAATCTGTTACTAGGAGAGAGCTGGTGAGCTATAGCTCAAGATGGAACTGTATGGATACTCATTGTCCTTACACTTTTATTGGGATTACCTGTGTAGCTGCCGACTTCGGTAACTGACATCCAAAGATTAACATTGTTGCTGGGGAAATATTCATTCGGCCTTAAAGCTCTTGCTGACAGAAGTAGGTTTCCCAAGTAATAGGCATATTTCTGCAAAACCTATCATCTTTCTGTGGGAAAAGCTGATAGGTTACTAGAAAGCAAAACAAATGAAAGTCCAGAAGTAAATCTATATTGGTAAAGTATCATTAGCTCACATATCTGTAACTGTGCCTCGTGGAAGTTACCAACAGCACTCCTGTCCAGGCTGGTCTGCATTCTCATGGTAAATCTGTTCTTCTCACCAAGAAGAGAGGCCATGAGACTTGCCATAAATATTAGAGTATGACCAAGGAACCCATTCCATAGAGAAGAAGGAGAGCATGAGACAGCCAAAGTGCATTTCTCCACTTGGAATTGGGCATTATTTCAGAAAAGCCTATTAATCAAAATACAGAATATTCTCAGCTTTGTTACCGTATTCTTTCTTTCGGCAATAAAATGTAAAACTTCATTTTTTTGGACAGTATGAATTATTTTTATGGTTCTAGTTTGACTGTGTCGGAGGCCACAATATACCAGAAGAAGAAAATTTTTATTCAGAAGAGTAAAATGTCACCTTTCTTTCAGGAAAAGTTTATCTTTTAAATTCCTCATTAGAAATTAATCTGTGGGGCAGGAAATCTGCCTGAAAACCTAGAATTTCTTAAAAGCATGTCAAAATAAAAGGAGGAGGACAGGAAAGAAATACAAGCAAATATTAATGCCAAAGGCTAAATATAATATCAAAAGCAAATAAGGTCAGAAAGAGGTGATTTTTTCCTCCAAGATTTAAGCCAGCATCTAGACAAGAAGTTGCAAGTGCTTATGTTTCCAAAGTACTTTAAAGGAAAAGTTTCTATTTGAACAGCTGCAGTGAGGTTTACCTGAGTCTGTAGGGGAAATTAAGTTCTAAAAAACAAAGCTGAGCTGCTTTTTTTGACAAATTGTAGCTAAGATGACCAACAGCATAAAATTCAACATTTTTAAAAAATCCTTTCTAGGAGCAAGGCGAAGTAACACCATTGCAGCTGTAACAATGCTGTTATATATGAGGCCATGCAAGCTGTTATATGCAATATACAATTACTGTGCCACCACACGATATTTTGTAGATAGTACCCAGATATCAGAAAGGAAAAAGTAATAAGTAATTGCTCAGTGAAGATGGCATGGCATTTTACTTTCTAACAGGCTGAGGAAAGCGGAGGAAGTTAAGCACCTGCAAATCCAGAGTTGGCACCTGAAGCGGTAGGTGCCAAAATACTGCTTCACATTTCAGAGTGAAGGGAGCACTGAACCACCTTTTCCACCTCTCTGTTAATAATTATTGGCTATTGATCCAACACTTGCTCAGTAATTGTACGAGAATATTGAACGACATTACCTCCCTGCAAACATGAAACACAGCAATACCTAATGCTTTATCGGTGGCAATTACTGACAGGCAAAAATGCAGTGTCTTAAGCACAAAGCCTGCTTTCCGTGGTCCCAGTGACACCTCCTCTTTCCCCTGTGAGCACCAGATTGTTAATATTTAAATCTCACAATTCCATTAGGCTCACTGAACAGATTCAGAAGTGCTCCTTGCTACCTTATGGAAATATCAAGTAAAATAATTTCTTTTCAAAACCTCAGAGAACAACTGTAGCTCTTCTAAATTTATTTTTGATAGAAGTCTGTTGTGGCAGACAGAGATGAACTGTGTTCCCCCTCTTGTTTTTTAAGCAACATGTGTTAAAGGTATTATTTCATAAAATATATGTTTATTATGCAGTTATCTCAGCCCGAAGGCTTATGGCTTTCCAGAATGTATAAAACAGTACATAACTATAATCCACAGAGACTCTGGGTTTATTTAAGTCTCTTGACTCTCAGCAAAAATACCAAAATAGCATAAGTAAATAGAAGGCTGCCTGAATGTAATAATCTTAAAAATAAACAAACACATCTCATAAGAAAGCACAGATCAGTAATATTGTCTATTTTAAGTTCCAAAGCTTCCTATCTCTATCCAGAAACTGGTAAGAGTTATTCACATACTTGTAAACTTACTAGTTTCAACCATGCTTTCCAAATAAATCATGTAACCATATAAAGATATTTTAATAGCCAGATGTACTTTGGTTCCTCAATCATCTGAGGTAGTAAGAAACATCTGGTAAGGAACCTGTCCAGAGAAGTACAATTTGCCTCCCCATAACAAACATAAATACGCATATGCACAAGAAGATACCTTCCAGCCTCAAATATGCAGGTCTACCTCTAAATATTACATCTGCTCATGTTTAATGATTCTCTGTGGTTCAATATTTAACTATTTTAGCATTTAGTCATGTGGACAAGTGCATGTGCTTTTGTATTCAGCAAACTACCACTAGGAATAAATATTAAGAAAAATATTCTTTACTGATTGTATCTCAACCAAACCCTTGGTCAAAGAACCAAAACAGATGTCAGCTTCTGAATCTCAAGAGGTGGATGTAGGGGGAACCTTCTGAAAAAGCCAAATAGGTTTTCACACTTAACATTTGAAAAAGTAGCTTCAATGCTCCCTTTGCTGAAGCTGATGCATACACAGAGTTAAGTGTTGTTTTTGCAAGAATAAATCAATTGCATCCAGTTTTAGTTCTCTGTGCAAACCATTACTGTTTTCCCATGAAATTGAGAATGTAACTCAAGAAAAAATTGGAAAGTTTTTGGCAAATCTGACAGTCTTTTGAAAAGGGATTTGGCAGCTTAGAAAACACTCTATCACTTCATCATGGATGAAAAAAAGATGAGAGATAATCACGGATATCTAATTTGTCCATAGTAATTTTCACCAATATAGCAAATTCTTCTTTTAAAAAATCACCATTTAACACTAGCAGTATCACAACAGCATTAACAAGCAAAAGCATTACTATATTTGCGACTGAAAGTTGTTTCTAGTCACAGAGATATGGGTTTATTGCTATAAAAGATAATTTACCTGGTGATTTTTATTTACCTTTTATTTACAGGGATTCCTACTTTGTTCATTTGAAGTGTGATAGGATGTTTTCTGGGAGCTTTTGTTGAAGAAAGGATCAATACACTTGCAGTATTTTCTTTATTTGCTTTGCATTACTCTGATGCAACTCTGTTCAGACCTTTTTGAAAAAAGATTTGTTTTTCAAAGAATATGCAGTACGATACTTGGCTTACTGCCAAGCTGATAATTACAGGTAACTACTAAGAATCTCAGATACACAGTGGAAATAATACCTTTTAATTCTTCAGTAGAAGTTTTCTCTGTTACTGAGACTTGACAGACTGATATTCCCTGTAAAAATATCAGGATAAAAGGCTGAATGCAAAGACCATGCCCCTTAATAAACAGTTAACTAGTAAATCGCATGGTATGATGACTAGACCAGATCATTCAAAAGCTACAATGAAAATCTTATTTTTAGAAAGAGTATCAGAGAAGTTAAACCATGAGAATGGAGCCAAGTGATTTGTAGTAGCTATTTAATTGTTCAAGTAATAATAATAAGGACTTTTTCTTACTGCACAGTAAACTAGAGGAAGCTCTTCTAAATATTTTGCATACTTTTTCTTCACTCAAGTAGTAGTTACTATCATATTGCCACTGGATACCCAAATTTACAAAATCTTAATGAAAATCAACTCAAGTGGTTAACCAATGTTAGTAAGGGTAAAATTTCAACTATATAAGAAAAGCAGATTACAGGTAATGTTTAGGCAATAGCAACAACAAAACACAAACTATTCTATTTGAGCACAGTTCTTATCCAAGAATCAGAAAGGACTCTCCCTAATCAATAAGTCATAACCTCACAGATGGTAGTGCAGTCCCTTTGGCTGCTCAGCCAAACTTATAAACAAGTTTCAGATAGCTAGCATATTTCATTTTATCTGATAAGGTAATTCTTTTCTAGACAAAAATAACCACAGAAAATGTAATCCACCGGACTTCACTGAAGCTTTTGATATGGTGCCATACGGGAAGTCATTAATTCAGCTGCTAAAACTGAAAATTAGCACCAGGACTGTAAAAGAGATAGTGGACATGACTACTAATTGTGGGGAAGTATTGAAATTATGACGCTAAAACAAGGTTACCAGTGCAACTCCTCAGGAGCTCAGTCTAGGAAGCGATTATTTAATTTAGTGACATTTTCACAAACAGGAATAATTTGCTAGTGAGTCTGCCAGACAACATAAGTGCAGTGGAGGGGTGGGATATCCCATGGGAAGAAAACCCAGTGATCTTAAGGACAGACAGGATACCAAAAAAGTTATAAATAAAATAAAAACCCTCAAAAAATCAGAAAAACAGGAACAGGATTACTAGATTTCTACTGTGACAGCTCCACCAATGGAAATGGCGGAGGACAGAATGATCTGGCTATGTTTGCCGAAGACAGGGTGACTTCTGACATGTTTATGCCATCTAACCCTGGATGCACCTTGAGGATTTTCCAGCAGGAACAAATATTTGTGTTTGGGTAGAAGACACTAGCAAGGCCTCTTCTGGAAGACTGTGTACACTTACGGTCAGCCAAGCTCATAAAAAAGTTATTTAAACGAGAACAGAGCTACCAGAACAAATAAGAGCGTTAGGACGTTAAAAAAACAGGGTAGCTTATCTGGCCTCTTTAAAAGAAAAAAAACCAAAAAAAGGGTTTAAAGGGACTTCAATTTTCCTCTGTAAGCATTCAGTGTGATTAACACTAGCAGGGGAGAAAAGCTTTCCAGGACCCTCTTGGCACAGGCACAAAAAATTGAAAACAATCCTGTCCCAGTGTATATTCCTCTCATTTCACGTGAACAACCCCTCCTCTAGTTCCCACAGGCTGGGGCTGTACTGGCACACCCAGCCTCACCCAGCCAAAACATCTGGATGGGTACAACAAGGGCCTCATCTATTCACCTGCAGGCTGCTGATTGCTGAGAACAGCTTTCCAAAGAAAAACAGGGAAAAGACACACATTCAGAGATCCTCTGCAGAGCAGGCTCCTGAAGAAGCTGGTGCCTTGTACCTGGTCTTTACCTCTGTCTTTTTATTTTTGGGGGCAACAATGTCCCATGGACAGGGACATCTTTCACTGGATCAGGTTGCTCAGAGACCCATCCAAACTGATCTTGAACATTTCCAGGGATGTGGCATTCACAGCTTCTCTGGACAACCTGTTCCGATGTCTCACCATCCTCATCACAAAAAAAACCTGACTGTGTAGTCATAGCCCAGGTAAAAAAAAGGGTAGTGTCCTGCTGAGAAGAAATTGTACATCTTCAGGAGGTCTACCGGGATCTCCTCACATTCTTCCAGTGCTGTTCATATCCAGACAGCATGACTAGGGACAAACCCACAAATCAGCCCTACTTTCATCACTTTTCTATCATTCCAAATCTTTGGCTCAGGGAAGGTTTTCCTGTCATGTCTTAAGAAAATGGAAGCTTTTTTTTCCTATTTTTGACCATCACATTCTACCCTCTTGCATTTCTTTTCATGTTCATTGCATTTTAGTCTTATTATATCTCTCTAGCCCAAACACATGGAATTTGATTTTGCAGTCCTGAGTCATACTCTGGTCACTTAGCAGCAAGTTCAGATTCCCAAAGTGACACAGAAGCAATTCAATATTATATGCTTGTTTTCTACATTGTCTCTGATCAAATTGTTATATTTTTTCCTTATTTTGAAAACAGAACCACAACTACAAAAATTTTTTTTGTGAGTCTGTACCCAAATGAGTAAGTTTCAATATAAACACTGTCAGTTTAGGTATTTACGAGAACAAATATTTAATGAGTCAATGGGCATGAATTTCTAAATGAAGTCATTGGGGGATGCCAATGCAGAATGATGGAAAGACATGGTTAACTAATCCACATTTTCAAGTCACTAATGTGTTCATAGAGTTTCGTAGTTTTCTAAAATAAAGTTTGTTTTAACACAGATAATATTTCTAAATGAACTTTAAAATAAAATCCCTCCAGATTGCAGTGCCAAAGAGATAAAGAGGTTTTTAAATACTAGAAGTAAACCTGATTTACATTTAAATCTCTGATTACTTAGGAATTCTAGATTAGGTGCTTAAAAATCTAAATACAACCTAGAGGGCAGCAAATACTGAGTGGTAGCACTTACATGAAACTGAAAGGCCCTGTAATTAAAACGTATTCTCCTTTTGTTCCACCTGCTCAGAACTAAGTTCAGGTTTTATATTTAACTGCTGAAGAATGCCAAGCTTACATTACTATAATACACTATAACCTGAAAGATGACAACAAATACCAACACAGTTATTTCACCAAAAAAAATACCCCCAACCCCACAAGATAATGGCTTTTAAAATGTTGGGTTAGATTTACTGCTACAGTAATTCACCACACCTAATTTTCAGCACTTTGGGAGCATAAGACAGCCATAAACCTTTCAGCTCACCTGGCTACGGCAATGCAAAGAGATGGTTTCACAACACTGAGCAGTTCCAACTCAACCATACCACGGTAAACAATCCATCCTGACAGCCACTCCTATAGCATGATAATGCCATGCTTGTGCAAAATTATATTGTGCGTGATGTACTTCCCTATATCGAGGGAAAAAGCTTTTGCAGCTCCAGAAATTTTTACATAACCATGCAATAAGGAAGATCACCAAAGAGCATATTTAGTCATAGGCTAGTTAAGATGGAAGAAATGATTGTGTAATCATACTCAGGTCGTCCAATGATTTTGTGTAGCAGCTGGGTGCCATTAGGTTGGCTTCTTTTAGTCTGATCATATTGCCAGCCAAGTGGTTTCCCCATAACCTGAATTAATATAGCTCTTCTGCCAGCTAATTGTTAAAATCCAGACTCAGAGTATCACAACGTGGTAATTGGTCTACTTTTTTGCTCATTACACCACCCTATTATTGACAAAAACATAAAAGCAAATGATGATGAAGAATCAAGCCTTTATTATTTTCATAACATGAGCCCTGGAGTCCTGCCATTAGAGAGGACCCCACTGTGCAAGGCATTCTATTAACACAGTAAAAATGGCTCTGTATAGAAAACAGTGCTTTGCAAAACACCAGGGAGGGCAGTTAAACAATAATAACTTACACTGGGGTGAAGCAGACCCAAAGAGAGAGGCAAACCAAGGAAAAACCATGAAGAGTCTCTAAAAATAGAGATGCTCCACTGAAAGGCGAATGGGAGAGGTGGTGTAGAAGGAGACTAAAGGAAACCCAAAAGTAGCACCTAGTAAGACTTAGAAACTTATTTAGATTTGTCTATTAGTCCTAAATACTCTGCAGTTACTAGTTTAGTTCTGCTGCTGTTTCTCTTAGACCAGGCAGAAGAAGTTCCTTGTATTTTGGGGTGAGCAGCCCTGCTCTGTGCAGAGGCCTGTAATGGCCACTTCAGAGCCATGTACCTTCCAGTAGGACACAGTAACAAGAGTGACTAACGCCATCATATGCAATTCATTCCCTCTCTCATACTGCCAGGGGAACAAGTGAGTGCGCAGGGAATGTTTTGTGTTAGCGGGATTTGGGTTTTCCCACCCTTGCACACAATGCAGAAGACAAAGCCAGCTGAAGAAATGCATTTTTACTTTGCAGCAGAAATGCACAGACTTAGGAAAGTTTTATTTTCCTGTAAAAGTATAGTTGAAGCTCATGCTCTACCCTAAGTACAAATGGCTAAAAGTTCTGGGTTTGAAAATGGTTTGTCTGTTTAATTGGGAGTTATTAGAATATCTCACCCTCTATATCTCTGAGAGACTGAGACCTACAGGGACATAGCTATGGCAGACATGAATCAAGGAAAACACTGACAAAACAGTATTTTCTCTGTATGCAAATGACCTCACAAGACAAAAAAGATCTGAAAGCTTTTTCATGCAGCCAGTAAAGGAAAAGTGTCATAGAAACGAAACCAGGGTTACAGGCAGACCCTCACAGCCAGTAGAAACACTGCTGATTGCTTTCAGTAGGTAAATAACTCTGGCACATCAATACGTCCACGCCTGCACTCTCAACAAGCCCTGCAGCCGTACAGAACACACAGTGTGGCCCACAAGTCCTTTCACTTTGCCCGCAGTAAGTGTTTCCCCCCATCAATACCATAATTAGCACTTAAGCAGAAGCAAAATTGACATCTCGGAGTAAAGGCACACCAGGCAGCCACAGACTGTGGTGTTTTCTGACTGGTTCAGTAGTTTGGGATACTTGCTCACCTAACGTCTCTTTCACTGTACAACTCTCTCCTCTAAATCCATTTCCTCCCGTGCTTTGTAGCTGCCACATTGCTCCAGCTCTGATGAGCAAAGCAAGACATACATGGAGAGAGGTATCAGTGACATTTTTATTAAACCAGTTGATGCAGCTGAATACTTTATCTTGGCCATTTTTTCATTTCCTGTTTTTTCCCTCTCACAGTCTGTTTTGATTTAATGCTATTCATTCAGGCAGGAGTACTTCACATAGGCAATACAAAGTTTATAAGGCACAAAATATGTGTGTGCATGCAGGCACATGCACACTTGCCCATTATTCCCACACCATCCATATCTGTAGTCTAGACAAAGCTGCAAGAGCCAGAAGTGGGGAACAGGAAAGGGAAATAAAAGGTGAGGATTGCATCAGTGTCACCAGAGCCTAAACTGAGAAAAAAACAAAGTGAAAACTTGCATGCTTCTCAGAGAGCTGGGATATGACCTTCCATCAACCCTGGTCCACATAGACTCAAAAGATATTAAATCACCTCTGCGGCAAGAGCACAGTAATCAAGAGCCACAATCCCATAAGAATTAAGTTGATGCACTAATTTGCCTTTGAGCTGCAGAAGGACATGCTTGCAACTGCAGGGTCTGAGTAGCAGCTGATACTGTGCCACAAACAGATGTGATGAATCTACACAAGAAATAGGGGGTGCTAGCAGTAGTAAAAAGGCTTCCAGATAATGTTTTAAAGTCCGCTAAATCAATCAGCCCCCAATTCTCTGCTCCTTGAAAATGGGACAGAGTAACAAACCACACAGCGGGCGGGATGGAGGGCATAGTTTTATGGCATGTTCATGAATTACTTTGAGTATAACCTTAGTTATGAAGAATGAAGTTTAAAAAAACCCCAGAACTTATTTTCTATTTATTTCTTTGATTACCCTGTTGGAAAAATAAAATAGGCAGTACAGTTTCCTAAACCACAAGACTTCACCACAGACCATCTCATCTTTCTGCTGGTATCCAAATACAACAGGCATGGGATATACCCCTTCATCTCTTTGGGTGGCAAATTGTTACTCAGTCCATGGAAAATAAAAAGAGCAGATGCACAAAACAAAACCGTGGTCCTCAGTTTTGCAGGTTGCAAGAGACAGTCCCATCCCCACAGCAGCACTGCTAACCCTATGGAATAAATCCTTGCCATGAGGGTGTTGGTGTGAATGACTGACAACTGCACTGCGGTAAATACACATTAACACTTCTGGGTTGAAAGCAGCCAGGTTGACAAGAGTTCCATGGTAACAGATGAGTCAGCTTTGAATGGATCCTAATTGAAGACAGCAGCGTGGCTGGACATTTTGCACCAACGTGCTGGCCACCTGCTCCCAGGGTAGCAGAAACATTAGGCAAGGCACAGGCTGTGGATCTTGAGAGGGGAATATTTTTCAGATGCTAAGCAAGTTCATGGGCTGACTGACTTCAACTAAGCACAGCCATAAGGTCTCAGGCACCTTTTAACAGAATACAAAACAGAATATGTATCAGAGTATAAACGCTGCTGCTATTATAGAACACATAATCTATTATGTATGGGTTTAAGCACAGGGGAAAAGGCTCTCTTTAAACCAATTTATTATCAAGCCAACTCATAGCTAAAAACTAGCCATTAGTCTGGATTTGGTTGCTTTGTTTTAAACAGAACTTTAGGAACTGTAATAACTTCAGCTTTTTGGCAGTTGTTCATTTAATGGCAGAAGGATTTGGACTAAATTTGACAGAGTGCCTTACTGTCTTGTTCAGCCATTTGTAGTGAGAACGTTATTGGTGATAATTTAGACATGTTCCAGATGTGAGAGAAATGTTCACTCATTTCTAAGATTCTTGTGTTATGCCAAATACACACAAATAGAATTCATAATAGAGGGTGCATAATTTATTGTTTTCCAGTCCAAGAGGCAAAAAAAATGAAAGGCATCCAGCACAGATACCACTATATACATTACTAAGAGAAAACATAGTCATTTATGAGACCCGCAGTCTGAACAAAAGACAAATGTAACCTTGATGATTGCACCTACTGTAAGATTCTTTTTTTCCTATTAATTCAATTATTACTTATGCTATAAGCATTCTGTTAAGGCATTGTCTTTTAAATTGCATTGTCTCTTTGATTTTATTATTAATTTGAGATTTGAGGTCTCTTGTTCATTAGCCAACTCACTTGTGTCCTCAAACAACTAGTTTGTTGCGTACAGAAAGAGTAACATTGTGTACAATGGCACACATTTATCCAATTTTATTTAACAAAAGATCCAATAAGCATACTAAACAGAACAGTAGGAAAAAGAGTTCTTATTTTCATTAGCTGAAATGTTTGCATAAATGTTACAACTATTAACTTCCTTGGTCACCTCACGCCCCATGCTGAATGAAATGCAGTGCTTAAGAATTACATCATAGAATTTTTTTAAAGCTTTGCAAATTTCTTCATATATAAGTGACATTTTATATATATTTCAATGATGCAGTTTCTACAGACAAAATTGACTTGTAGATCGCTCTCCCTAATTCTTCCCTCTGTATCTCACCTGAATGTTTTTACAGTCATCAGTCATGCACAGACAAAAAGCTTCAGATCTGGAATATGTTTCAGAGAAAGATAATTTGAAATATCTAAGGAAGATAAACCCAAAGATAATTCATTTCAGAGCTTTTCACCTACTGAACATACATTTTCCAAAATATTTTATTCAAAACTTATCTGAAAAAGAAGTGGTAGAGTGGGTAGGAGAAGGAACAGAAGGAGAAGGCCATGGGTTTTCACCTAAGGGCAGTGAATGGTGTTTTAGCTCTAATTTATTTTACTTAAGGCTGGCAAGTTTTATTAACCAGGTATGGTTTGAACACACAGGTAATTCATTAGACTAAATCCACAGTTGCACTGGGTCATTTTGTGTGCTGGTATTGAAAGACCCCCTAATGGGCTGAGCTTAAGTCTGCATGAAATCTCATGTCAAGTCTGTTTTGCCCATGTTGGTAACTGGTGAGGGATCTCTCCTGGTCCTGATCTCAACTCTTGAAGCTTTCATTACATTTTCTCTGCTCTGTTCTGTTGAGGAAGGGAGTGATAGAACGGCTTTGGTGGACACCTGGCATCCAGCCAGGGTCAACTCACCACAGGGAGCCGACAAGAACATTGGAAAGGGCCAGTTTACAAGGGCACGTAGTGGTAGGACAAGAGGGAGTATCTTTAAACTGAAAGAAAGTAGGTTTAGATAAGCTCTTAGAAAGAAATTTTTTACTTGAGGGTGATAAGGCGCTGGCACAGGTTTCCCAGAGAAGCTGTGAATGCCCCATACCTAGAAGTGTTGAAGGCCAGATTGGATGGGGCTTTGAGCAGTCTGGTCTAATGAAACGTGTCTCTGCCCCCAGGAGGGGCGTTAGAGCTAGATGAGCTTTAAGATTCCTTCCAACTCAAACCATGATTTTCTAATACTAACTCCATTGTCAAGGGATTTATCACAAAGTTGCCTATTGTAATAAGGAGCAGAAATTCTCATTACATGACTCTGATTAAATACATTACTTCAGCATTTGGCTCTTTTTTTCTGCAAGGTGAGAAGAGGTGAAAGGTGCAGCTATCACAGAAGGCAAGGCTAGAGCAACATGCAAGACATGCTCGTCTGTGTACCCCAGGTATTACAAGAAGTGTACCCTTGGAAGCCCTGAGACAGCTGACAGCCTTCACCCCATCCTCCTCTACAGATATCCAGCACAGCATAAGGAAAACATGTAGTGGGCAAAGGTCTCCAGAAAACCAATCCAACATGTTAGCATCTAGTGGGTTCACAGTTCCCACTTACTGTATCTGAATTATAACTAAATTTGGGGGGGTTCTCCAGATCTCCATCTGCTGTCCCCCAAAGAGCTGAAGCTGCCCTTCACAAGAAGGTGATGGTTGCCAACTTGGTTTTTTAGGGGGGACATTTACCTCCCAGATATTCTGATGCTGTTCCAAGGTGGCTCACCCAGGGAGACATTCTTTATCTCTTCCCTGCCTTTGTAGAACTCCTGCAGAAGAAAGTCTGGGATAATTCTCCCTGCTCCTTTCGACCTGATACCAGCAGGTATACAGCTACTTGTGTTTCTACACTACCTTTCCTAAAATATTTTCTGTCTCTTTCTACAGCTTACTAGACCTAGTCCACACTTTCAAATTTATATTCTATTTGAAGTCTGGTTAAATGTAAATCTGACAGAGAACTCTCAAATAATGAATGCCTTTAAATTCAAGATCTTATTTTAGAGTTGCTTAGTTTCACTAAACTGTAAAAATTCAGTCTGAATTTATATATAATTTTTGAAAAATAAATATTAAAGCCCTGATTAACATTTGCAATGCATAGATGAAATCCAGAGTGGCAGCATTTACACCAGAAAAAACCCAACACAAATCCTATCAGAATCCACTTGCACAGACTGCATTCTTTAAACTGTTCATTTTCCCCCACTCCAGACACAATGAACTTATTCTTTTAATAATTAGCATTAAAAAGCCTGAACTTAAAAAAACACAATAAGCATACAAGTAACACAATCCACATAAAAGACAAAAATCATTTGTTCTTTCATTAGATTGACTTTTGCTTAGATGCATTTAAAATACCACATCATAAAGTATATGTGAGGAGACCATTTACTGCATAAACAATTAAACAGTTTTCTCTTTTTTCTTTATTTGTATAGGACTAGCTACCCCACAAACCACTTGGCCAAACAACCTGTTGGAGTACTTCCAGAAAGCACTGAGACATCCACCAAAATATCAAAGGCTCTAATTACACTTTCGTATGTTCCAACTCATCCAAGAATAGTCAAGAAACATTAAAGACAACACTATCATCTGAAGCTCATTACTGACAACCAGCTCAATACTGCCTATAGAACTCATCATCTTTGATTTTATTCATTAAAGAACAGTCTCATCAGTTCCCATGTTTCTCAAAGTATTTCTTGAAAGTGTTATAGTTTGGTGGTGATGAATTCCAGGTCCTGAGTTTCTGAAATTTGTGTAACTCCACCATGCTACTAGGTTCTTCATAGTTGTTCCAGTTTTGCCATAACTCTATTGATAAAATGACTGGTTGAGGGGGAAAAAGAACAACCCAACAACAAATAAGAAGCACTGCTAAATTCATAAAAGAGTTGGGTGGGTTTTTTTCCCAGAAAATAAAATTTAAAAAAAATTCCAATCAAATATATTTAATGGTTTCTTCTCCCACCAAAATGTTCAGAATATTTAGTAACTTTATTTTTAGTCACAAAACACTGATTGTTAAAAATAAAAAATACTGTTGCTCATATTTTACAGATAGGGAGCTGAGGCACTTTGGAAAACTGTAGCAGAACAGGTTAGCCTGATCTTCAAATTATCAAGCTGGTCTACAAAGTTCTGATGATCCTTTCCTATTGCTGTTCTCAAACAGCAGCTGCAATAACTTCAGGCTAACCAAATTCTGGCTGAAGCTATGCTGGAAACCAAGTTGATTAAACCAGTGGAAATATTGCTGAAGAGATTTCCCTAATCAACATGGTCATCTAATTTTCAGATTTTTCTCCCCAAGAGAGATGGCAAACAAGCTACTTCAAGAGGTTATTGCCATAAATATTAATCAAGTTTTCAATGGAATCAGTATTTTCTTCAAAATATATAAAATGAAGGAAAAAAGATAACAATAATACTGCAGTGCTTATGAAAGCCTCACTTTTCCCCTTGGTTATTCCTTTGGCTAAAGTATTTCACTAAGCAAAGCACACTTTTTGGTATATCTAGTGGAACAGGCCCACGGCGACCACTCTCCTTGCCCAGATGGGAGGAAATCTGAGCAGACCACAGACCTGCTATTGTTTTCTACAGAAAACACGAAGAGGAGGCACTCTAAGAAGCACTGCATGGCAGCAAGGCATGCTGAAGACCATCTTGAAAAACTTGTGAAACTGGCTGTTCTTCTGTATTTGGTCCATATCCTGCTAAACCACAGTCCTGTAACTGAGACATGCCAAACACTGTGTTTTCTAAAAGTGATGTCATACCAGCAAAGCTTCTACACCAAGATGACATTCACTTACATCCTTACACTTTCACATCTGAAGATACACAGAAGTAAACTGAAGCCAATACCTCCTTTCTTTCCTCATGCCATGCTCACCCATCACATGTTGAATCAGCTGCACACTTGTCCTTCATCAGCTTTCCCTCTCATTAATCCCAAGGCTTCTGTCATGTTTCAGCTCTCTATCGTAGGCCACCAAGTAAACACAGTGTTGCCTTTTCTTGTATCCAGTCGGGTGGTATCCTTGGTTTTGCTTTACGCTACCCTGGAGGTCTCAGCAGGTGTCAGTCTGGGCCTGCCTGGAGTTGTGTTGGAGCTTGCTTAAAGTGGGTTTGAATTTAGCCCTTATCTTAGCTCTGCTTAACTGCATGCTATGAGGCTTACTTCTACGTATCACATGTCGATAACAAGTGCTATGTGGCATCCTAAACCAAAAAACAACACAGAGGGAAGAAGACAGAAGCTTAGCCATGACAGGCTCAGGATGACCCTGGAGGTCCCAGGGCTATAAGCTCCTGGCAATCAGTAGTCAGTGATTAGCCAGGAGATGGATGAGCCCTTGGAGCTCAGGTAAAACCAGCCAGGGGTAGCCAAGAGAGCAAAGAACAAGTTTCAAATATATGTCAAAAACACCATATACAGGAAATTCAAATGTAATGTGGAACTGCAAACTAGTGAATAATGAAATATGTGCCACCAATGCAAAAGTGCCTGCTGGCAGATCCTAAAGTGGAGGGGAAAGGCTTCTCCTAAGGTTGTATTCAGAATACTCAGGATGCAGACAGCTCACCAGAAACTTCCCCATCTGCCAAGATTGAAAGCATTGACCTCCACACTCAGAATGACAGTGGAAAGGTAGGTATGACTTAAGAGAAGTAGGCACATAGAACTTACGTGATTCTATACATACTAGAAATTGTGTGTATGCATCATTTTATCTGCATTTACTTTGAAGAGTGTCAGTGTTATTATAACTGGAAAAATAATAATCCTTGGACTGGACAATCAAGGTTTTAATTATACTAATGTAAATCCTTGTCTTTGCATATCAGGTGAGTTCTTTTTTGCCTATTATAAGATCCTGAATGTGACAAATTTGTGGGAATTCAAGGAACCTGTTCTGTAACTGGAATGTAACAGTTTCCTAACAGTAACATGCTCACTTGGTTAATGAAATTCAGGTTAATTCTTCCTTGGAGAAGAAGCAAGAATATTTTGGAAGAATCAGAGCATTTATTAGGCATCAGTACAAAGAACATGATTCTTACAGGAGTAAAACTGTCAACATCAACATTTTTTCAGCTTTACAGCCTCAGAAATGGTATTTCAAAAGTGACGGATTTCAAATCGATACGAAGCACCAACTCAAACAGCACTCAAACCAGGCAGATGACACATATCACGGAGCACCATTAACATATGGTACTCATAAGCTACACCACTGCCCGCTCATATTGGGAGAAGTTTATGGGTATGTTCTACATGGAGTTATCTTGTCTTAAGGTATCACACAGATGGATCACAGTTATAAGATCCACACCTAAGAAAAAACACCGGACTCCTGGCCAGCTTCTCTTGTGAGCAATGCTAAAGAAATAATGCAGTTTCCAACACACTGAACTACAGCAGAAAGGGCTCCATGAACTCTTCAAGGCTACACATCCGTACAAATGTCACAGCCTGAAAGGGAGAGGTCAGCCTCATCCTCTAACCATGGTTTTTTGTATCACCTTTGCTTTGCTTGGGGCTGATCATCACTATCAGGTTTTCCATCTTTCAAGTTTCCTTCAGGCAGGGTGGGCAGTCATCCCACATAGTACCTGTGAAGTTATTTCAGCAAGAGCATCTGGCCAGACCTAGCACCTCAGAACTGAGACCCTGCTTAAAAGTCAAAGGAGGTTTGCCCGGATTTTACACCACACATCTTGCGCTGCCAATTAAAAAGCCTCAAAATAGTGGAATTTGTGCAATTATATGAATAATAATAATATAATGTACAATTTAAGAACAAAACCCAGAACCCGTAAGTAATTTTTTTGAATAAATGAAACATATGGATCAACAGTGAAATTCAATATTTAACATGACTTCTAGTTCTGATTTCAGAGTTCTAAACTTTGGAGAGGGTTGTTAGAATAAGACTTTATTAACTGAGAATCAAATTCTCTAGAAATTGCTCACTCTCCTTTTACCTTTTGTTTTATTGTTGGACAAAGGCACAGCAAATTTTGCCAAGAAAGGGTAAGATCCTGTATAATATAGCTGCTCTAGGGATAGTAAGATGTTATATAAAGCCTCCCAAAGGAAGGGATTTGTATTTTTTTGTAGAACTATAAACATAAAGCAAATGGAATCGCTTAAGAGTTGCTATTTGCCCTGTTGGTTCTTGTTCATCTTGTAAACTAAATGCAATAAAAGAACAAAGACTATTTTCCATTTTTACGGATTGTTTCTCCATCAGAGCTGTTCAGAAACAGTCTGTTTTCCAGTTGGTGAATTCAGATGGAAGAGCTTTCTGTCACTCCTCCCTATACTTGGCACAACTTCTCCATTTCTGAAAAATACAATATCATGTCAATGCCTTACACTTCAGTGCAAGGTATAGCCCTGCTGAGGAAAATATACAATATGTTTTAGAAAATTGCTAAAGGAAAATTTGAAATCATTCATACACTCCTTTATGGATAGCTCTTAAAGAAGGATTTTTAGATAGTAAATACTGTGGAGAATTTTAGCATGCATTCAACAACTAATTCTTAATTTACCTGACGCAGGAAATAATTTTTAAAGGAAACCAACAACCTACACGACAAATAATTTAGCAGGGGCTTCTTAATGCTTACTACCAGGAAAAAAATATTTATTTATGTACTGATTTGTAGAACAGGAGAGGTATTTCAGATTGTGAGTAGGGTCCTTTGCAATCAGGCTATGATTATTTCAAACCATTGTAAAAATTTATTAAGCCCCCATGTACTTTTTCTTCTTCTGTGCATGAAGACAAAGCAATAGTGAAACTGAGTTAATGAGAATAAATGTATGAAACCTCATTAGTAACCCACATCATCTGGAAAAAAGGGGCTAATATTAATCTTGCAGTTCACTCTCCTGGGTTCTCCTGGTTTGTTTCAACTGAGTAAATGTATTGATGGAAATGGTGAGTCTTTAGAGAAAGGAGGTGCAAAATATCAATAGCAAGTTATCCATCATGAAGAACTGGGAGGAAAATGAAAATTTTTGCTACTTCTAAGAATTCTACGGAAAACACATTTTCCCCCCCTACAGACTAGAATACACACACACACACACTCTCACACTGTCTCCCTGTTCTTGAGACATACCTGTCAGAGTGAATTTGAAGGAAAATACTGCAAATTCATCCTCATTGGTATACACTATTTGGTCATCTTAGGCTATTTTTTAATATTCCCAGTGACGATACAAAGCAAAATTACGTCTGTTGAATGTTGTTCTATACATAACCACTCAGAAAGACTTCTGGCCATTGCAGAAGATCTGCTTTATCCCTTTATATGCCTTTACTGGGCTTACACATCAATTCACATAATGTCATGTACACAGTTAAGCCATCTGAATTGCAAGTCAAGTGAGAAGTAGGGAGATTTTCACAAGACACACTTCTGGGTGCAGAATATTCATATACTTTTTAAAGCTGAAATGTCGCACACCTTTCCCAGATATACTTTGAGGAAGGAAAATAATTTTTGATTCAATTAGCTGCAGAAATATCTTGCAACCTCTTTGCAACAATTTGTTAGGACCTTTCATAAATCAGCACAGTGTTGTTTTGCAGCCAATGAAAACATCTGTCAGAAGACAAAGAAATTAGTCCACACTCACATGCAAAGATGATTAAAATCAAATTCAGACATTAATAATTGATCCCAGGTGTCCCTCTATTCTTTGACCCATAGTTGTCAGTTGTCACTGATGTAGTTAGATGGTTAGAAAGCTTTTTCTTTTTTTTCCATGGTGATTTGGCAAGTATCTAAAAGCTTTTAAGAGTCAAATCTAGGAATTTGTGCAATAAATATCATTATTGTAGAAGCCACAACAATTAAAACCTTTTTCCAAGAATCTTAAATCTTCTTAATCTGGAGCACTACAGACCATAAAAATAGCAACTGTTAGGGGATAACATTGTCTGCACTTTTTCTTTGGAAGTTTTGAAACTGACACTGGAGATGCATTGCAAACCCAGCAGTATATTTTGATCATTCACATATTATGCAGATGTGCAAATACTTGAGATGATCTTTTTCTTTCCACAAAGTACAGGCAATTTAACAGTTGAAGAACAGTAACAACCAAGGCCTTCAGCTAAGAAGCACTATGGGTCCATAACAGACTTTCTTAATTCTTGGGCCTATTGGGTATTTTTACCAATTCTCTTTATTTAAAAAAAAAATAGATCGACCTGTTATACACAGAGGCTACAAATACCTACAGCTGCAGTTTCAAAAGGCAGTCCACAACCACCATACATGGAAAGGAGGAGAGGGAAAATCTGTAAGGAGGAATCTGCTTTGGAGTCAGCAGTGAGTAAGCACTGCTCTCAGTTCGACATTTTAGATTAATAAAGACTTATAAACTGATCACTAAAACAGCAATTAAATTGTTACCAGCCATTAAATGAAAAATGTACAAAGTAGCAGTCAATTACAAATTGTGAGAGTCTTCCTTTTATTATTCACACTTAGATGAAGATTGTTGACATCTAGATACCCTAAATTAACATTTATTCTGTTAAGCAAAGAGAACATTTTCATGTAAATCATGTACTTGCACTCTATATGTCAGATAGGAACAAGATATATAAATACTGTTTTAAATACTTATTTACTAAGCCAAAACTAAGATTTTACCAAAACAGAAAGAAAACTGATTACTGTCAAAGGTCATGACAGAGTAAGATGTGTTTAAATCTGTTTAAATCTACTTTAATCCATTTAAGAGGGATTTGCTCATAAAATGTTTAATCTCCATTCTTTGATCTGCTATTCATGGAGGCTGTGTAGCTGTAGATAATAATTTTGAGTCAATGTATTTAAGCAGTGTGTGTCCATACACCCTGAGCAGAACATTTTAGTTTGGTTTTGGATTTGAAGTGCTTTCTCGGTCAAGTTCTGCCACTAGATACACCACTGTGAATTCATTCTTGGCAGAAGATTTTTCAGGACCCCACAGCAGAAGAAAGTGCACCCAAGGCAAATGTAAGAAGTGATGACCTGAGGTTTTGAAGATCTATAGTCTTGCTGTAATCACAAGGCTGAAGTAACATCTGCAAATGGCTTATCCCTTATTTGCTTCAAATTGGAGGCACAGGAACAGCATTTCTCATCGGCTGTTTAAATAGCTGGAGAACCTTTCCCAGCAGATCTCAACTAAAGAACGAAGGATTAAAAACTGAGAACTTCCCTTCAACTCTCCCAGATTTCTGGCTCTTCTTTTCTTCTGTAACTTCATCCTAATACAAAATAATCTACAAAATTTGAAAACTGAAAAAGTAAAAATTGTGGAGTTTCCAAGATTTTGCCAAAATCCAACCAACCTGCTTTTCACTTGTATCTCCTATCCCACCCTTCACCTGTTTGTCTCTTCAGAGAATGGAACAAATGTCTTCCTCCTAATTTTACAAAAAGCTTAGCAAAATTCACCATCCTGTCATGCCATGAGGTGTCACCACAAGGCTGCCACCAAGCTCAGATATAAAGACTCTTGTTACAATAGAGACAGCTAACCCATCAAAGAGACTGAGTCTGCATGGTGGCCCTTGTGGTGACACGAATCTCAGTTTCATTTTGTAGTGCATCATCTCTTCAGGGCATGCTCTCAGTCCATAACTTAAAAATAAGAGTTTATAGAAATGAGTCTTAAAACGTTCACTTCCCTCTATAAGGAAGCCTTACAGTCCTTCCTGACACATGCACAAAAAAAGCATGGATGCAGAAAAAATCTTCCAGGGAAAGAAAAATGACAGTCCTCAACATACAGTGACACTGCAGTAAGTCTTACCATCACATTATGTTTTCTCTTATTACATTGCCAGTGAGGTAGTTTGTAGTCTTTCCTATTTTCCTATAATTCTTCACAGAAAACCTGCAACTCACTATGTCTGGCAACAGCAGGCTGAACACAGCCAAAAGAGATCACTAATAGCACTCCAAATGAACAGCTGAAGGCAAAAGAACCAGAGCTTCTAAGCAGCAAAAAAAAAAAAAGTGTCATAGTTGCGTCAAGTGTACTTGATATGCTTAGTTAATGCACAAGAAAAAGAGAAGTTTTGTTGACAGGTGAACTTTTGACAATTCCTTTTGCCCCAAAGGCCACACACTCACAAAAGCGCTCCAGAAAACAGTAGCAGAAAAGACTTCCTGAAGGAAGCATTCTGTCCCTTCAGAGGACATTCTCTTATTTAGAAGAGGAGAATCTATGTCTTCACAGAAATATTTGGTTGCTCTTGCAGTAAAGGAATAAGCACAGGGTTACATGAAAATTTAAACCACTGCCTCCTAGCTTCACATTCATGACTGCTGGCAGCTCCCAAGCTCTTTTGTTTTTCCATATCCAGCTGGAACTTCATATAAAGAGGCAGATTTCCATGATGTAATTAAAGTCTTGCTGGAAACAAGATTTTTCACATACTTCATCAAACTTAAAAGCAGAGGCATTCAAACAGACTGAATCTTTTTAACTCTTGGTTAACATGCAATCTTTTCTTCTACTAGCTCTCATCATTATCCATGCAGAAATCCTCTACAATTATCATTAAATTAAGTCCACAATTTTTTGCTATATTCAAAGTAGGTGCAGATGTTGAGATTGTATAAGACATGGTCTGCAAAAAATGGGATGGGGGCTGGAAGATAACCACAACATTACTATCCAATAAACCAGGTTATTAATAACAACCTATTATTACTTCTAATAATTATTACTATTATTTCTATCTAACTTTGCTTACTCTTGATTACCTTACAAAAGAAAATATCCTAGGTCTTGTAAAAATGTTTCTCACCATTTTCTGCCTTTGGAAAAAATCACCCAAACAAATATTTCTTTTTAAAAATCACATTCTTCTGAGTAATATCATCTAAATGAGATCCTTCCTTAGTCTTTCCAACCCTCTATGTTATTATCTATGAGACTCTCATCACACTTTTCAGTAACCGAGGACAGTACTTTTCCAGAAGCAGCACTAGAATTCATACTAAGCATTTTTTAATGATTTTTTTTTCAGTTCAGAAGAGGTCTTCAACACAGCATGGAAGTATTTAGCATGCACACAAGAGTTAGGTAAGACTACTTCACCCTTTTTTCTTCTTAATGCCTAATTGTTTTCAAATTCCTGACAGAGTAAATTAGACAGAAAGAAAATTGAGAAAAAAAATTGTACTGGCATTTGGTATTCTGAAGGCCCTGTTCTTAATTTCCTCCATTCTTTCATGTAATAATAGCTTTGGTTAAGCCTCCGGATACATGGTAAATTGGACTGAGTTTGAGTCCTTCCTCTTAATAGCTTTTCTTGTAAAAGAGTCCAATGCGAATAAATACAATAGGTCACATTAATCCATAAGTTATTTGGAGGGAAAAACACAGAATAGACATTGACTAAAAGTTTGCAAAAGATTAGTAGCTTTAGAGAAAAGTAAAGGTTCTTTCAATTCTCTGCTTGTCTGCCCTAGGATGCACGATGAGGATTCAAACCCACCAAGATGTGCATGTGGAGAAAAGCAGTGCTGATTCTCCTTTGCTTTAGCTCATTACATTAAAAAAGTAATTAACACTTGAACAGCCATGACTAGGTAGATGACTGATTACTTTATGCACTTTTTAAGAACCTGGTGTGGCTTTGGAGGACAGGCTAAGAATGAGAAACAGCTTCCCACAGCCAGCAAAGGGAGCAGGTAGACAGTAATGTAACTTCTAACCACAGACAGATGCTGAGAATTCAATCTGAAATTTGAGTTTTCAGTTGATGACAGGAGCTAAATCTTATTGCATTTCCAAATAAGTCTCTAAGTGTTTTCAATTGTTGTACTAATACAGACAATATTAGCAAACCAAATTTAAAAAATATACATATATATTACATGCTCATCTACAGTAAGTCACAAGAACATCACAATTCTCACAGGCTCAGGAGCTGTCCCTGCAGAGGGCACATCAAAATCTTGCACTGAGATAACGTGTTATTTTCCCCACTTCTAACCTCTATTTTCCTCCTCTAACGACTATGTTCTTACCCACCCCTCTCCTGACCACCTCAGTAACTCCTCACCTACCTCCTTTACTTTGTCTATAAACACGGATGCAGTTTTGATCCATCAAGTTGCTTGAGTTTTCTTAGTAGCACGGCACCTGCAGAGGTTATGGTCTCCTGCTGCTAGAATTTATTCTCCCACTGATCAGCCTGTAGGAAAATTCTCCAGCTACTTCCAATCAACATGAGGCAGATTACCAAAGACATGCAATTTGAACTAATTAACCTAGCCTAGATCCTTTTTGCTTAACCAGGTGTGGGGTCATCCACATGACCAACGGAGCTGGCAGCTGTGAAAAAATGAAAACCTCTGGGAGGAAGGATGCGATGAGCAGCCAGTAACCATCGTACTTCCTCTTCCAGCTGCATCCACAGCTCTCCATCTAAAAAAAGTTGTGATCCCACTTGCAAAGGGTCACGCTGTCCTCTGCAGACTAAGGGAACATGCAGTCATTACCAGCAGGCTGAAACCTGAGAAGAGCAACTCCAGTACAGCTCTTCCTTATGCTGTTCTGACTACTCTTACTAGTCTCTGAGGACCTCCTCTGGCTACAACTTGGCATTTGTAGGCCATCTGTTTTCTCCTCTAATTGTGTACCATCAACACCATTTGATTTTTCCTCTTCTTAATGCTGTGTCCTACCCAAGTTTTCATAACTCTGCTCTGATACTCTTCCTCCCTAGATACCCTGGTCCCATTCCAGCTAAACAGCACTGAGTAAATGAGATCATCTGGGCATCTTCACACAGCAACGTGTGGTCATTCCCTGGGACAACCTCCTTCACTTGTTCAATTAGAGAATAATTTGAAATGAAACTTGCACTGAAGGTTCTTATAAAATATCAGCTATTCCAAGGTCTGTAATTCAGGTATCCCTGAAGCATTACCGTGCCTATGTTGGCTGAAATATCCTCTTCAAATAGGCTCCCAGCAGTTCTCCTTTGTTTCTTTGCAACACTATATGTCATCCTTAAGTGCCTTAGTACTTAAATACAGCACACTTGAAAACAGTCATGCCAATTTTTTAATTAAAAGCCCCTTTTTGCTACTTCCAATTAGGTAGAAGAACAAAAGTCTCCTTTTCCAATTTATAGAAACTCCTATTTATGCCTCCATTTTCACAAGAAATATACAAACATTGCAAAGTGTGCCCCAAATGTGCCATCATCCAATAAAGTTCCACATGTGCAAAACCCAGCCCTAAAATAAAGACTCTATACTGACAAAATTATAGCCAGCAAGAGCAAACAAAAGGTAGTTAGGTAGAACTTATGAATACCGTTACTAGCCACAGAAGGAGAGCCCAGGGTACATTTCAGAAGTTCAAGAATGAAATCCCCTGGCCAATATTGCAGTAGAATTCCCAAACACAACAAAATGAGTTTTTACTGCATCTTGAGAAAGCCCTGTGACTGTGCTCCTTCAGGTCCCACTACAAGACTTCCAACAACATGAACTTTTTGTTCTGAAAACCAGAGGAGGAAAGACTTAGAATGTATTTATGCAACATCAAAGCTGGGAGGAGACCCAAGCAGGGTGAGCTGCACAGTAAAAGAACACAATCTTTGATGTCTTTTGAACAAGTGCAGGTGTGGTGGCATGAATTCCTAGTGGGATTTGTGCATTTGTAACAAACAAGATCTTGAGGAACCGAATTTAATTGCCAAATAGTCTAGAGGAAGACTCTATTCCGCAAAACACATAATTACATAACCATATATGCTTTACAGATGGTGAAGAAGTACAGCACCTTGTCACAGTCTTTGCTAAGCCAAAGCCTAAATGTGGTTAGCCTTCATAACATGCTTCTGACAAGTCTATTTTCATTCTAGGTCCACTGCCAAATGTGAGGACTAATCCTTTCACTGGAAAAATAGACTTAAGTCTTTACAACCTTGTCATCAAACCGATCTTTTTACCAGCTGAGGAGAAATCAAGTGCCCTAGAGGGTATTAGTCCTGCTGGCAGAAAAACTAGGTAAGGTGCACTAAATAAATGTGCTCTGAAGTCAAGCAAGGATTGTAGTGCTTTAAAGATAAACACTGGTACCAACATGAATTATTTCAGCTAGATGAACAAGGTAAGAGTCAAATATTTTTCTCCAAGTTTTCTTCAATGTTCATGGCAACGAACACATAAGGTGTGAACTAGTAGGAATAAGAATATAGACCAAGCATACTTTAGCAAGTGGGGCAGCATGGTATAAATATGTCCATAGAGAGAAGGAGAGGGTGGTGAAGATGAGATATCCTCACTATTGGTGAGTTGGACATTCAGGGACTTCTGGCTCCCAGCAGTCTCACCATGTGAGCTGAATGCCCACCAGCAGGTTGGAATGTACTATTTGTTTAGTTGTAGCCAAAGGAAATCCAGCTAACCTGCTCTCAAGCTGCTCCACAAAGCACAAAAATGCACTTTAAATGTGGATGAGTGGATGATGTGTTTCAAAGCTCACTAACACACTAATGGAAATGTTAAACACAGAGGAACGTAAACCTTGTTCAGGACTCCAAACCTCCAGGTCACAAGATTTGCAGCTTTCTTCTTAACTGATTATTGGCCATTGGGACTGGTTTATGGATTTCAGTGATAATTTCAGGAGAGACTTCACTCTGAAATCTAAGCTGTTTTTATTGGGTATCTAATTTAAGACTCTATATCTGATACTATTTATTTACATGTTTTAAGAAATGGGAAAGTGTAGCTGAGGTGAAGACATGTGGCAAGAGTGTTCCAGATGGTCAGAGCTGCAGGGGAAAGAAACTGGATAACACTGGTGTTTTACAGACCCACTGGGAAGAAATTAAAATGAATAAGTTAATGATAAATTATGAATGAAGTATGTGCCATGAATATTAACCACACACATTGTGTACTTTCTGAAACTGTCTGTCTCCAGAAGAATAGTTTTATTGCCACAAGACAGCATAAGTTTATTTAGGGGACATGGGAACTCCAGAGAATAGGCATCCTACAGAACTAAAGAAGTTGTCTGGTGTTGTGAAAAACAGAAAATTATTCCAAACTTTCACAGTACACTAAATAAGAAAGACATTAAACTTTTATGGCACTCCTAGGGATGGATGGAAGCCCATTTCCATAGCAGATTTAATTCTCCCCAGTTATGAAACATCAAGATTTACATGAAACTGGGGAGGGGGGAAAGCCAGGGAGATACCGAAGGAGCATCACATCCCAGTACAACATTAATAAATAAGTAACAGAAGTGTCCTGAGACTTCAAAAATATGGGTAGAAATATTAAGGTCAGTAAGAAATAGGAAAGGATACCTATGTCACTTCAGAATGATGGGATTTTTTAAAGTGTTGGAATGAAACTTCCACATGTCAACAGTAAAAATGAAAAACAAGTTGTCACTTTAAATTTACCTTTCTAGGCAAGCACCTTATTTCAGACCCTGTTGTGGGGCAGGGGGTTAGGGACGGTAAAATTCTCTTTTTGAGCATTTTGAGGATGTAAAATAGTAAGCACAGGTACTTCTTTAGAATATAGTTCCCCATGCCTTGATAAAGTTCACACAGTAGTATCAGATATCAATGCTGGCACAATAATCTGAAAACACAACGCTCCTGACAGCCTTTCTAAAGGCTCAAGGATTTGTGGTCAGACACTTCCTGACGTAAACCTGTAACTTACCCCATTTCCGTCATTCTGGCAGGTGTACGTGGCAAACAGGAGAACACAGCCTCAGAGGTCCTCACTGGCCAAGAAAAAGCAAAGAAATCACTCAGCAACGTCTGCCAGTGCCCAGCTCAGGAACAGGCATATTAGCAGCTTTTCCTCTTTGTTTTAACAGCAACAAGGAAACCAAACCAATGCCGGTCAGAGCACAAGGTGTCCACATTAACTGTTGTGAGTTAGGCAAGTAAGAACACAACCAAACCCACATGCTTCCTATCAGGAGTTGGGCTGAGCTGCTGATGCTGAGCACATGCAACAGGTAAGAAGTGCCTGAGACGCAACACAGGACACAGACCTGAGAGCAGTGGCAGAAAGGGTCCAGCAGATAGAGAAATTAATCACTTGTTACACTGTTTAGAGCTCACTGAGGCAAGAATAAAGTTTAATATATACTTTTTGGCTTTTCTTTTTAGAAGACTAACCTGCCTTTCTGTGTATTACATCCTTATTTAAGACATCCAGAAAACAATGCTCCAGCCCTGTGCCTCAAAACTTTGCAGATAAAGACTACCATAAGCTCCTACTCTGCTCCAAAAGTGCCAGCAATGTCACTTTTAAGGCAGAAATTGAAGGATATGTTTCCAAATACATGGAATATTATACAAGTTATACCATTGGTATAAAGGGATATAAATATCAAGCATTAAGATTTGCTTTAAGAATGAAAAGCCTGAAAATATCAGGATTGTCAATCATGCAAGAAAAGTCCGTATAATGAAGGAATATATTAGCAATAAAAGTCATATGCAGTATTTAAAAAGTTACTTCCTTCTTACTTCTCCTTAGAAATAAAATTTTATCTAGGTACACAGAAAAACACAGGTTAGTTGGACACAAGCCATGTATTTTTGTCCGCTTTGCAAACATCCAGAGTTTTGGCTGGGTTGTTAGGGTTTTCCTTTTTCTCTTGTAATTTAGTTTTGGGAACAGCTAGGGTATTCTGGCATCAGTTTATTCAAAATGTCTGCTTCAGCATGGGAAGATAATGAGTGCTTTCTGTTATTGTCTATGCTAAAAAAACTTTTACAGGTATTTTATGGATTTGCTGAAAACATTGCAGCTCTTTGAAAAAGGATCTCAAATTTAGAAATGAAATGGCACTAATAATAAGGAAGTAATGTCAAAACCATGAGAGAACATGCTGTGTATCGCTTAAATATTGTTTTCCCCTGCATATACAGACAAGTAGAAGGATGGATATAGAATTTGCTGCTGTATTAACTTAATCTAGCTAGCAGCAGCACTGATTATTCAGTAGCATGGGCTCTAATGACTTGGAAACTAGTGGTGTTGTACACATGCTCCAGTGGTAGGCAAGACCTGGAGCCTCTGTCACAGCATCCTGAAGTGCCATCACCATTGTCTCCAGCTTGCTGTAAAGATGTAGGAGCCCTGGAAGAGACCCACTGATATGCCATGTGATATACTTTCTGAGCATCTCTGTGTGGAGCTATCATTATAGAAGGAAAAAAAAGATTAGGTTAAAAGAAAAAAGAAAAACAGATCTCTTTTCTAGGCTGGCAGAGTTTTAAAACCACTTGCTCCCTCTCAGCCTACAGCTGAAAAGTGAAAGGCAGCACAAATCCAGGCAGTTTTAAGTCAGGCAGCAGAGGCAAGGTGAGCAGAGGGGGAGGCTTGGCTCTGCAGCAGCCCAACCTCACTGCGCCGGGTGTCTGGCTGGGGAGCCTGCATCTGCAGCCTCTGGGGATGTAAGTAGCTCAGAAGGCCACACACAGCTTTTGCTGGACAAAGCTGGGAGCTGTGCTCACTATCCTGTTTTCCAGGGACATCAGCTCTCGATAACTACTTAACTTTTCACCTGCTCACTTGTTGTCACCTTTCAAAAGAAGTCCTAATGCCATCTAATGCATATTGGGTAGCAGATACAGAGTACATGTATCCTGGCAGGGATACGCTAAGTGAGTTGAAACAAATGAGGTGTTGCAGTCTATGACACAGGAAAGCAGGCAGATGATTAATAGTCCAGTGAAAGATTATCCTCATCTGATATTTCCACACTTGTGTGAAATCCATCCCAGCTGCAATTTAATGTAACTATTGTCTATTTGGAGTTCCTAACAACTCTGCCTCAAGTACTGTTATAATTGTGTGTATTGATTTTCCACTAATCTTTCAGAATTAGCATAAAAGTACCTCAGAGTCATAAAGATTTTAAGCTAAAGTGTTCAAAATACTTTGTTTTTCAAGTTTAGATACCAGAGAATGGTAACAAAACTCTCTAGCCTGCAGGACGATGAAGAAATCTGCTAAGTCATAGCAAGGAGAAGGGCTGCTGCTCAAATGGCAATGAAAACTTACTTCATGGCTAAACCCCTTTCTGTAGCTAAAGAAAAATGCCAATGGCAACAGAGCGTGAACATCAGTCAGAGCAGGCAGGGGAGAAAAATGCCTTTGTTATTCCCTGTGCTCTATTTCCACAAGGGAGGAGAAATACAACAGGTTTATGCCACTAAAGTTTCCTAAGGTAGAATGATCCCTCTGACAGGCTTTTAACTGCACAGTCATTCCACTGATACACACCATACAGCAAACCAGGACATCACATCCAAGGAATTTCTCTTAAAAATGTACTTACAATGCAGAATCACAAAGGCATCTTCCAAAATGTTGCTCATTGTGTCTTATGCTTTCTGAAAGAGGCTTTCCTAAGTCTTTCTCTGCACGAGTTTGCTACTAGCACATTTATGGATAGATTGAGAACGCATTCAGAACTTCAGTTACCTTGGTATTGAGGACTATTCATAGGCAGGTTATTCAGGATACAAAGAACAAGAACCCAGGATATTCTCCTTGAGAAACAGAGGTTAATCAATAACATTTTTAAAAGGGATATAAAAGTTGATAAAACTGAAAGAAGGATTAAATATGCAAGTGGACAGTGAAATAATTTATATTCTACTGAGAGATTAAGGAAAAAACCACCAAAACCCAGCTTTAAAATATGAAGTCTAGTCCTTAAAGGCATGAGATAATGGCTACCTTACAGAAATAGGGATCAATTTCCCCATGGCAGACTTCCCATTTGATCTATTCAAACCACCAAACATCAGAACTTTTGTAAAGATGGGACATGTCCAGGGTGAAACTTACTATTTACTGGATAAATTATTAAGCTTCTCTTTATCTTCTCTTGCAGTGACCAAAGGTTACAGGAAATTTTCTGTCCTATCTTTCTTCATTCATTTCTCATTCTGTTTAAGTAAGCCCCTGTAAACAAATCAATAGCTCTTACTAAAGATAAAGGTTTTTCTACGGTTCTTTATTACTATTACAGGGGAAAAGTCATGAAAAGTCACTGTAAAAGTCCTCTAACAAAGGAACTACTGTTGTGGCATATGTGGAATAATCAGGTGAAAAACTTGTCATTAACAAGTCATCATAAGAACTCTGGATTCTTGTAAGATCTGTTACTCCTTCTTACCAGTTCTTTCATGCCCATCTCCTTTCCTAGACCAAGAAGATTTCATTGCTTTCTGATACTCAAGGTAGGTGGGAAGGAAAAGAAAAATAAAGAAAGAAAAGAGGAGATCCACAGGAGAGTGTCAAGATCTGGTGATGTTCATCTCGTACAGGAAGTTTAGAAGGTCAGAGTTTAGAGGGACAAATGGTCCCTCTCCTACAGAAAGCCCTGTTTCTACAGGGGGAAATCAACTGACGGCTCCATCAGTTATCCAGGACGACAGGTCAAATCTTCCTTCATTTCCTTCCTCTTTCCATTACACTTCGTGTACCTTCTGATATATTGCTATTCTACATAATAACAGGTGTCCTACCTTACGGTAAACTTCCTAAGGAAAAACCCAAGGAAAACAGCTGACAAACCTGAAGACATAACATTTTTGGTACCTTTGGGGAGAATCTTAGGGGAAAACACTTTCAAGCTGTGCCTCCCACCTCTCACTTGAGTGGAAAGACTCAAGGAGAAAAGACTTAAAGACAAGCTTCTCCAGGGATATGGAATACTGCACCTGCAGTGAGTGCAGAGAGAATGCTTTATGTCAGTGAAGTTATTAAGACCTTTGCAAACATTCTTGTAACCACAGTCCTGGTAGGATTTTGGGGAGTTTTGTCTTTTTTTTTTTTTTTTTCCCCTCTTTGTTGGTTTGTGAGTTTTTTTACCCTCATTTTCCTTTGTCCTTTATCTTTCAGATTGAGTAGGCAGTAAAATAACCAGTTTGGTATTCACTGGATTTAAAGATAAAGAGATAATGCGGAGGAGGTTTGGACTGAATACCATACAGGAAATACTGAAGAGGTTTGTGTTGTTACAGGCACAAAGAAAGGGAGCCTCCATTTAAAAGCATTCCATAATAATAATTTCTCTTTCAGGTAAGGAAATAGTATGATCCTTTCACTTAACCTCTGAATATAACCTGCAGTCATTTCTATCTCTAATTTCTTTGTCTGACCTTTAAGAAACCAAACAACAATAGGAACAGTGATGATGCACCCTGTTAGAGTTAGGAGCAAAGAATAGTCCCCAGGGTCTCTACTATTCCATCCACTTATCGTTAGTAAAATTGTCTCTCCAAGGAAAACAAAAAACCTTACAATGTCACAATATTTTCATGGAAATTTTGTAGCATTTTGTTTTCTGAGGTTTTGCATTAACTGTCAATAAAATCAAATAAAGCAAAGCAAGTAAACATCTAAACAGTAAATTTATCCATTATTCCTAGATTCTGTCTTATGACTGGTTCCATCTTCTGTGGTTGCTTTCACAGTACCTTTTTTAAAGACCTCTTCCTGTAAGTGCTTTTGTCTTCTTTTAAATAATCCAAATTTGCTCTTCATTGTGGAAAACTATTTTTTCTTAGTCAGTACGATCTTCTGTTTACCTCAAGTCTTTAAAGCTTTCCACCCTCCAAGTCAGACAGAACTACCAGGTTGCCAGATCTGACTTCAGCAAATCGTAGGTTGGATATTTTCTGAACAGGGACTTTAACAGGTTGAACACAGCTGAGGAAAGGAAGTTCTGTAGACTAACATTTCAGCTAATGCCTTCTTCATAAGGCATTCAGCCAAAACATTCATCTGCAGAATTTCCTTCCTAGTTACAGTGAGATTTACCCCTGAGTGTTTGTAGTGATAGATAGAGCTTTCAAAGACCAGCTCTCACTAACAGTCTCAAAGGAGGGAACAAGAATTACAAACAATACATAATCCACACCATGAACATCTGTATCCAGTGTCTTTACAAGTTTTCTTCCTTTTGTCTGACTGCTCATCTTTCTGAAGCATTTTTCAGGAACCAGCCGCCTTCTGCCAGGGAATTCCTTTTCTTCTGTTCCTTGAAAAGGAAGACCTTTTCTGTTCCTTATGAAGCTACAGATGGCAATGACAACATTTCTGTTCACTTCGGATTTGGATAGTGAGTGTTCACGGTTTTATCAAGCTTGAGGAAAAGTTGTTTAAGGATACATTTCATCATTTTTTGCGTGTTTGTTCTGGGAATAATTATCACTCCAAAAAGTGTATTTCAGCTCAACTGACATTTACAATTTCCTGATATTTACACTCATTTCCAACTGACTGATACAATTTTCAATTTTCAAAAAAAATGCAGCACTTGAGCCTTACCTTACTGCACATAACTTAGATAAATTACTCCTAAAAAGTATTCTCTCATTTTGGATGAAACATTTGAATTTTGACAGTTACGGTCAACCTTGAGTCTTGCACCAAGCTTACACTGAGTCCGTTCTACTGATTTTGGTGGAATTATTCCATCTTTCAGTAAATATCAGTATCAGAACATGGAAAAAATACTTTTCTTGAGGAATATAGCTATTTTTCCTTTCATATAATTAAAGGCCATGTTAATAAATGAATTCCTTATTTTAAAAGTTTTTCCACCTAGATTAGACCACTGATGGCGTCTCTGTCTTAAATGGAGTATGTATTTTATAAGCAAAACATCTAATATTGTGGGTAAGGCAGGATTACGATGGAGACACTGTTAATTTAAGTGTCAAATGCTTTTAAGAGTTGAAAGTGTTGACTCATAACTGTTATGAATTCAGCATATGTTATAAATTATGTGCATACAATCTAAAAAACAGATGAATTCTGTGTAATGTCTTATTTCAATTAAGACATTAATTAGCCAACATGTTAATGAAAAATAATCAGGATTAGGATAGGTAAGGCTGCTTTCTGGTTAAAAAAAAATAAAAATGTTTAGAGGATCAACCAAAAGGTTCCCTGGTAAAATTGGTAACTGCAGTGAGAGAGTCAAGGGTGTCTGTTGTTTGATGCTTCAAAGTCATTTATAAATTTACACTTGTATCATATTCTTTATAGCAGCTGAAAATCTCAAATTCAGATGAAAAGTCACAATATTTCCTTCATGGAGGGGCTGAGCACCAGCTGGATATTTTGTCTTAATGCCTTTTACTAATTTGACACTCTATCACTTTTCACTGTCCCATGTGGAGTGTAAAACATTCAAAGCCCATATAAAAGGGGAATGGATTTATAAGGCCTTCATTCTGCACCCATTTCTTACTAAAAAAACCAAGTAACTAAAAATATAATCTGTACCAATTTTAAATACTTTTAGATCCCAGGCAAAACAAACAAAACTATAACCAAAATCACTCAGGTACAAAAAAAACCAAACCACCAAGGCTATACCAGAGATCCCTTCAACTGATCCAAACAGCTTCTCTGCAGCTACCGGGGTTTGGCAAAGGCTGTTCAACAATGATATTTCCGGGCAAAAGGAAAAGTGGGCAAGAACTGAACAGTAGTGAGTAGTACTTTATGATTCAGATGCAGATAAATTGAATTGCAAGTCTGGAACACCAAATAACAAGGAGCTGTAAATAAAGGTCATAAATGTTTCACATCAAGATATACACAAAGAAGCTGTCATGTCTGCACTCTATCCAAGCATACATTAAATGAACACTAAGCTTTGTTACAGTGCTTTCCAAGGTATTAAACATAGGAAACAAAAAAAAATTATAGACCCTTTAGCCAATATAAGCACATAGGAAAAAAACTTCTCATCTAGAGACCAAACAAAATCTTCCTCTTCATTCTCAAACATCTCCATCCCCACCAAACATCAAAGTAGTTTGTTTATCTTTTCTGGCCATTTTCAAGTGTTTGCGAATTACTGTTTTCCCCCAAAAGTCCAAGTATGAAAAGTCACAAAAAAGACTGACCCTTGTGTTATTTTTGACATTATGGAAACCAGGAAATGCTGAAATATTCACATTATGGCTTTGTCTCTTACAATTTGGGACTCCCCAAAGCACCTAAAACTATTACTTTCTGTGGTCTAAGTCTCCCCTGAACACACACTTCAACAACCTTTAGCAATGAAACCTCTTATAGTTGAGAGTATGCCTTCTAGACCTGTTAAATGCTTCATAAGGATTTGAACTTGAAAAGAGCACAGTCCCCTTTCCTACTGAGGAAATCACAACAAAAGTGAATTATAAGGGAGAAAGGAAATGCCACGAAAAGAACACTTGGTGCAATAAGGTTGACACTCACAGTTGGCACCCTCCTGTTTACAGGAGGGAAAACAAACAGAAGTTAACTTCTCTGTAAGTCTAAAATAGGCAGCAAAACCTAAAACCACAGCCAAGGTCTTCCAATTCTCACTCCACTAGCCAAGCCCCTAGGTCTCGGTTGCCTTAATCAGATGCCTCACAGGGAGGTCCAAGTATGGACTGCTTTTCAATTTAACAAATGCTGGAAAAGAGCTGAAGCAAATGTCAGCCTTAACACAAACAATGCAGTCAATTAATGAATGAACTGGGTGGTTTGGACCTGCATTTAATTGAACAGATGAAAAATCTCTTTCGATGGGCCTTGAATGAAATCTTTAGGGAGAAATCCTGTTTCTGCTGGAGTGAGTAGGAGCTCTGAGTTCCTTAAGCAATGAAGTCAACAATTAAGCAATGAAGCCAACAGTCCAGAGTTTACCGCAGAAAATATTCAGGGCTTCTCACCTCCAAGTTCAGCTTTCACATTTAAATTCTACTGAGGATAGCTACAGTAGTCTGCCAATTCTAATGTGCAAAAAGGCAAGCAGAGCCAGCCAGACTCCTTCTGTGCAATCTACTGGAGACAGCACTACAAACTTTCTGTGTCTCACTTCACATCCTCTGAAGTAGCAGACCATCGCATCTGACTCACAGGCACAGCGCAGGAATGACTCCAGTCACATTAGTGTAGGTGCTCAGACTGCTATGGTAAGTACCACAAAAAATCCTAATAACCAAAGAGGAAAAAAAAGCTCCATATTTCTCCTGTTTACACAGGAGACACTATACTGCTCCCCAGGAAGCCAATGATGAAACACTCACTGACGTCAATGGGAGCACATTCAAGCCTCAATTTAGGTTAAATTTGAGAAATGTAGTAGTTTTTGTCTTCCCCTTTACCCTCTCTATAAAAGTGAACAACTCCATCCTCACTAAATCATTGTCATGTTTGTCAGCTTCCTGCCTCTCCCTGCATGGTAGGATACAAGCAGCCAAGCTGTTTATACATACACATAGACTTGTATATGATTTTAATTTCATTTGGCTCTAGAGAAGAGTAAGAATTGCCAGGGGTGGTTTCTGCCACTACAGGATTTTCTTCATTCCCCTCATATTTGCAAAATTGGTGGAAACACATTCAAACTAAGACTCTTGTGGATGTGTCAGGAGATGTAGTACATAAATATTTGTGAGAGCTCCTATAAGCCTTCAATACAGTTTTTAAGTTCTTAATTTAAAGACTTAAAAAAACCACTAAGATATCCGTAGATACAGGAAAGGATCTTGTCAGATCCTCAAAAGCATAAAGGAACATGGATAAATTATGCCTCATTGATCTCAGAAGTAATTAGGTACATAACTTCCTCAGTTAGAATTACAGAACTCTCTAAATCCTGCTATCATGTATTTGCATCAATACCTATTAATCACACTGAAAATGTGGATTGCAGATCTCTGCTCCCATTGACTTTTGCTGAAGCAGAGCTGGGTTCTTTGTATTGGTGGTGCCAAATGATCAAAAAGAGATGATTTGGAAAGGATTGATGCTACTGGGATCCTGAACACTGACATCAGGATTAAATGTGAATGCTCACCTTCAACAGTCAATCTCAGGTCAACAGTCACAACTTCAAAAATTTGTTTCCCAAGTGTTTCAGTCCCATATGCATTCACCTAGAGATTTCCAACCGCTCAGCAAGGTTCCATTGAGCACCTTGTTCCCTTTGATTTATGAGTCTCTCCAATAGGCAAGAACTGAGGAAAAGCCTGAACATCTTGGAGTTAAGTCAGAAAGATATCCTAAGTATGCTTGCATTTGTTTCAGTATGTGGCATTTGCTGCTTGTTGAGTGAGAAAAAGTCTTCAGGACTAGAGTAATCGGAAAAATGAACAAAGAAAACATTACAGGGAACAAAGCAATTAGGAGTATATTGACCAAATCTCCCTTCTTCTTTCTCACACACATGCACATTTGAGGATAATCAAAGAAAAAGAAAATTGAGCCTCTCTACCCAGTTTGTCCTTGTTGCATATTCATCTTTCTGCTTAGAGTAACATGGCTCTTTCAGAAGTCATTTTTTGAAAAATTCAGTATTGTTTGAGCTTAATATTGAGACCAAGATGCCTAAAATATATGACTTCCTGAATAGCTGCACATAGTTCTTTGACAGCATTTTTGCCTCACAGAAATGTTAGAAGGGTGGGCTCTTCCCCCTCGCCTTCCCAAATATTTTCTTTATTGTGATCTGAACTTCAGAGGAAGATCCAGGAGAGTAGCTGTGCATCAGTTGGGCCCCATGCTGGCTCTCCTCAGGGGTGGGTAGCAGGCACTCCAAAGCTATCCTGCATGGCAAGTGGGGTCTCTCCTAATTACTAACAGACTGACATAACAGGCACCAATCTGAAGATGATTAAGTCTCCCCTGACATCACTCCAAAAGACACTTACTCACTCTCCTCTGGCTTTCCCCTTCTTTTCTAGGTGGAGAAAGGCTGCAGCTAACATCACTTCTTCTGCAGTAAGGCCAAAAATTAGAGGGGACAGGGATGGCTATCCGCACAGCTTCGTGGCACAAACTCTGTTAATGACCATAAAGCATTCCTAATGTACCATTAATAGTTTCTGCTCCTGAAGCTGCCAACTTCTGATGATTTATCATTTAGTTTACTTACCACAATTTCAAGGCCTTATCTTCAAGAAAACAGGGCAGATGTGTACTTTGTCTGTTCTATCAGTTTACTACTTAGCTTTGGATGCTTTTAGCTTTTTCCCTATTGAAATAAAGTGTGCCACGTTTGACAAGGTTTCCTGTACAGAGAAACTGCAGAGAGTGAGCTGGAAGCCTCCAAGCATTGTAGTCTCCTCATATAGTACAGCTTTGTTCATAGTTCAGTGACCCGGGTCTGTCCAACATGGGCAGACCATCAGTGAGATGTCTAGAAGGCACCTGTTCAGCAGAGAAAGCCAGCAAAAGCTGAACACAGAGAATACTTTGGCACACTGGAATAAATTCTGCGCAGTCACATCAAAGAATATTCTCAGGCAACCCAAAGGAAGTCAGCACAAAGTCCAGTAACTTAAAGAGTGGGAGACCACAATATAAGCTGTTGGCATTTACGGAAATTACAAACATAAATCAAATAAGAAAATAACACTTTAAAAAAGAATTTCATTTATTAATAAACCATACTTTCATAATCTAGACCATACACTGGCACAGGCAGAAACCCATCAATTTTCACCTTCTCATTCAGGACAATTTATGGTGTCAAATTAAAAGAACGTGAAAGGAAGATAAGTGTCTAGTGAGCAGAGCGTTTTCTTTAGAGAAATAAGTACCAACAGGTAAGTCTTATTGAAAATAGTTAAGCAGAAGGCAATGCAGAGAGATTTGTCATATGTCCATAACATTGTCAGTGAATTGCTGGTTCTCAAACTTTACTGAACATTTTCCAGCAATGTACTTAGCATGTGACCTCTCTGTGGCTCCACAGTTTCCCCAACTGTTTTCATAGCTCATAAAATGTTTAGGAAGTGTTTATAAAAACTGTTGAGGAAACTGTGCCACAAAGAACTTGAGTTTCACATCTCAACAGTCCAGCTTTGATTTAGTTCTCTTCGACAGGATTTCATTTTGCAAATGCCCCACTAACATCTGCATGCAGGTCCTCTTGGGATAGCATCGAGACATAGTGCAGTTTTATGTATATTACTTGGCCAAGTTCCTATAGCATGTGATGGTTGACTTGCCTCCCTCATGAAATCACACATGCAAATGTTCCCCACACATACACTTACTGATGGCCACTTTCAGTGATCTGTGTTGGGAAGAAATATTATGTCATAAACACCATTGGAACATCTGTGACAGATCCTTTTGGAACCCGACACGAACCGCCAAACCTGGAGAGCACTCTCACATCAGAAGTCCACGACTGACGGTGCTTAACCTACTGCCCTGCAAGCTCACCCCAGTTTTTCATGCATGCTCAAGCAGCCTGTTTGGAAACACACAGCCAGAGAAGTGTCACAGACAAGCTCTCGTTATATAGCTCTCTAGAGAATGTTTGGAGAGTGCAACAGTGAAACACGATCATGCAAGAACAATGAGGTTTAAAACCAACATTTTACTATGCTTAATTAACTAAAACCAACATTCAGAGTGTTCTGGTGGAACTCTAGTCTTCAGCCACAGACTCATGACTTCCTGTGTCTTGGATATTAATTAGCAATTGTCAGTAGCCTGTGAATACGCTCAGGATAAGGAGATTCACCCCTACAGAAAGATCATTCATTGATTTCCTATACTGTAGCTTTCAAGTTAAATGTCACCAAAACATCCTACTAAAAGTAAGAAATCATTCAGTCATAACGTATTTTTCTTATAAATTAAGAAGAAAATTCTGGTGGTAAACAGGTAGTAGACGTAGCCCTAATAGACATATTCTAAATATAGCCATCATTAACCTCTTAAGTACAAAGTGAACATCACCTGACAAACTGATGGCCCTGACCATACACTTGCTCATATGCACCACCAAGATCGTCTTACAAGAGTTAATTAAGCAAAAGGCACTTCAATCCTATTCATGTACCTGTCTCCATACACCTAAAGTGGTTACTAAGATAGCTTGGGACAAAACCACTAATCTATGCAATAAAGTGCCACCAATAAATGTCGCTTAGTGCCTTTCTTGCAGCAGGAATGTTGTGAGGGGGACGAGGTCCAGGCGCAGCGACCTTCCAGGAAGCGTCCCTTGTTGAGCCACTCTTGCGGGGTTCGCAAACCCCTGCGCACACCAGGCACTCCCTGCAAGGTGTGTGCAGGCACACACACACACACACTCCATCCAAGCTACCAGTGGAGACAAAGAGGCGGGAGGGGTTCTTCGTATGGAGTTCCGACATTTAATGAGGGTCAACACATGAAGGAGTCCAGTGACGAAGAACCAAGATCAGGGGCTTACATGAATTTAAATACCAGGATAGCAGAGAGAACATCAGGGTCCAATAACACGAGGGTCCAGTGGTGCAGATAAGGTGGGGTGACATAACGACAACCAATCGGGGAAGGAGAGGGGAGGGGAGAAGAAAGGGAGCTAGAACCAATGGGGTGTCGAATAAGGGAGAACTTTCTAGAACAAAGGCGTAGTCTAACAGAGGAGTGACAAGGGGAATTAAGATAACTGGGGTTACATCAACCTTGGGAGAAACCATTACAAGTAACTCAGGGGGAGAACCTTAGACCTCAGCACTGTCCCACCAAGGCACTCATGTTCCTTTAGGGACAGGCTGCTCCTCAGGGACTGCAGTGGCGGCATCCACCACCACCACAAATAAATATGGCAATGATTTTATTCTCTTACTAGTAGAGATTAAATATTCTTAACAGAGCAAGATAAATCCTATTTGTAATAAAAATAAATTACAGCATAGACATAAAACTTTTAGCACATACTTTTGACAATAGAACTTTTCCAGTTCAAGGCTGTTTTACGATACTAAAAAAATGTTATTCAAACCCAGGAGTCACTTATGTGATTTTTGAGTGAGGCACACACATTCTCACTCTTATTAATTAATTATCCACACCTAAGCAGTAAATAAGAAGCAGTCACTACCCTTGAGAAAAAAGCAGGACACATGTATCAGGTGTTAGACATAAAAACCAGCTTCAACTGTTTATTTGGCTCCCAGGCTTAGCTCAGGAATTCAAATGAAGCAGTTGGTGAAAAACAGCTACCCCGTTCCTAGCTCCAAGAACCGCAAGACTCTGTAGGAATTGTCAGACAACATAGTAAGTGCATCTTTCTTTAGACTTCAAGATACAATTAAGCTCAAGTCACTCAGCTTTTGTCTCCATCTAGACAGGGAGAAACAGGGACAGGGGAAAAGTGAGTACCCCTTCTACACAATCTTGGCATCATTTCAGAGTAATGAGTAAACTGTGCTCGTGACATTGAGAAGAAATTGTAGCATGCCCTGTTAATCTTTTTTTTTTGTCAGTTCCACTAAAATTGAAAAATGAAAAAGCTTATTTTGCAAGCATAGAGGAAAACAAAAAGCATCATTTGACAATGATGTAGAAAGGCTTCAGTATATTATCAAATACCTGGTTATGAAAAACACTGAGAAAATACAAGAGCTGACACATAGTTTGTAAAAATGTACGTAACTCATGCTCTCCATATCTAAAATCCCTACTGCACAGCAACCCTGTCTTACTTCCTAATGGACGAAAGCCAGGTAAGAATCAAATCTGCCTTCTTCAATGGAATAGACTGGAAAGTCCCCATATTTTCCAGTAATTGAAAGCCTACAGCACAACTCCTTTGAAGCAAAATTCAATCCAGAAACTTTGGTGGGAGGGAGAACCAAGATCAACTATCAACCAAACCCAAAATAAAACAAAAATCCCAGAACACAACCTTCTTGTAAATATTCCATGACCAGAAAGTCTGTGCTCACTACTTGTCTTGAGATGGAATGCATTTTTTTGCTACTTAAAAATCATGTAATCAGATGATAAGTGAACACAACCTTATACCAACATTAAAGAGGGCACATCAAAGTCACAATTTTGCCCAATTTCTCATTTATTAATTAACAAAATATCTACTGATATTACTACTTTTCTCCCCCTACTATCCACCTCTGCTCGGCTGTCATAGAGGTAGACTGAACATTACCACTTCTACATCACAGTCACATCACTGTTTGGTTGTTTTACTAAGGTCTATAAAGCTGTAATAGTATCAAAATAACTATCACCTTCAAGTACCTTCCATTCAAACATATCCTTGCTTGCAGTAGTTTCTTTAGATAATTGAAATTTACTTTTGTGCTTCCTCAAAATACACATGGCTTCATCAAAATGTAAGCCAACCAACAACTGCTGTACATGAAGTACACAATTTAAATTTACTGCGCTTGAAAGGGGTAATTCGCTCTGTGCTGAGCTAAGCTGCAGTCCTTCAATCATCATTGACAAGCGGGAATGAAAGAGGCAATCAGCTAGAAACATTGTTAGATATGGAGAGAAATTCACAAGAGGAAATGCTCTGGAAAGGCTCTTAGACATAAGACACGACCCATTATGGTCATACTGAGATTTTTCTTTGCACTGCTTGAAGTTTCTCACCACACTACACATTGCTAATATTTAATTTTTAAAAAAATATTATAAAACTCAAGTCTATTTAAGATTCCTCTTCAGTTACCATCACAACATATTTGCTTTATTGCTGACCAGTTAATGCTGCTCACACATCTACAAAACTATTTCACTCTCCTGCTGAAGCTACACTAAAGAGCTGTAGCTGAATAGTTTTCTTTTAGATAGAAAATAGATGAAAGAATATTTGTTTAAAGAAAATCAAGTATGTGCATTATAAGTAAAAATGTCTAAATGGATGCTTTTCTTCAGGGGCTTAAAGTTAAAGTTGGGGGAATGAATACTTGGGTAGAACCAAGACTGTAGGGTACTACTCACCAACCAACATTTCTGCAAAGCCAGTAGGATGACCATGGATTCTGCTCCCAGAAGCACATCTGGTTCTGTAGTCCTTTCACTTGTGGGGGACCTGCATCACCCCCTAACAGCTCCTCCAGAGCACCTACCATTTCCTCCACAAAACTGAACCAAATTAGTTGATTGTAATGTGCCCAATTCATGAGCAGTGATTGCAAGAAAGTTGCTAGGTGTCTTAATAAGACCAAAATAATAACACTATCCTTCCTCCTGAACTAACCAAAGGACTGATGTGCACTTGAACAGAGTTCAAAGACATTCTTTTTTTTAACATATCATTTCTGAACATAATTTCATGATGTGTTCTGTCGTTACCTTGGGAATTGTTTTATAATTTTCTATCCCATAAAAATACGACATTACAACTCATGTAGAATGTCTCTAACTGGATATCTGCCCACTACTTAAAAGGCACCTTGCTTGGTTGATGCAGTTATCTTTCTGCCAGCCTTGGAGCACAGCCAGCCTGATCTCATAGTTTTACTTGTACATTTGATTCTCCCTTTATTGCAGATTCCACACTTGAATATGTAATCTTCAATGGTTGTGTGTGGGCTTGTTAAGAACTAAAAAATATTATGCTGCTACCTTGCATTTCGCAATATGTAGATGAATACAAAGGATTTACACAGAGTACTACTGACCGCCGGCTGCAAGCAATATTTCAGCAAGACGTCTTCTTTTGGAAGAAGTGGAGAAGAGAAAGAGGGAATTCCCACCCTTTTGCAAGGGGCCCCAGGACCTCAGTAATTTAAGGTGAGGTGATCAAATGGCAAACAGAAGGGTCTCATATCTAATACTTTTGCAAGAGTAGATCATTTTGTCTCAAACCTCCTTTCTGTGGTTTCCACACTTTTCATTGCTAAATACCATTGTGAAAGGATATTTAATTTAAAAAAAAAAGTCATATTTGTTTCCTAGGCTTAAGGGTACCTATCTAGTGTTTAAGAACAAAAACCTAAAACATCACTGAAACAGACATGCTTTGCATACTATCAAATCTAATACACTATCTAGCAGCTCATTGTCTGCTTTCACTAGAACATAGTTTTTACCAAATAATTATTGACCTTACAGTTTTATATTTATTTAGAAATTAATTACGAGACAAGTTTGGTACCTGTTCATGTTTACAATACTACCAAAACAAATCAAACCTAACTTCAGTACTCAGTAATCACACTAACAAAAGCAAAATGCCACTTATACATCCTCATTCTACATTCCTCTGACCTCCTAAAACATCTGATCTTTGATTACATCATTGTATAATCAAAGAAACATGAAACCAATTTCAGTATTGTAAGCCCTAGTAATGCACATTTCCTTTCTGAGGGACTACAGGGCAAGACAACACTCTGCTTACATCGATTTGTATCCCTATCACTCTATGTGGCAATCCTAAATGCAAAGCTTTATTGATTTTTATTACATGACTCTATATTACACAAAGAAAGCTTAAGTCACCTTTTATGAGTGCTCTGCCTGTAGCTGAGCAATACTGGCTTACCCTTGCTGGAGTAAAAGTCATTCATTCAAACCAAAAGCCAAAAAAACCAGGACAAGTTACAAGAACTTTGAGAGAAGCTTCTCACCAGTACAAAGAAGAGTTTTCTGATAAGATCATCCTTTGTTCCAAGTAACAGAACAGTGCTACACCAACCATAATTTACAGCATGAGCTTCAATGTGAGTATGGACAAGAAATCCCAGTCCTGCAGTTACCAGCAAGTTTTCAAACACAAGTCCAGAGAGCAAACTTGTTCAGGTACAGGCAGAAATGAGTGGTACACAAAAGCCAATGCTTTGAACACCTCATCACAGCATATTTGTGCACTCCAAACATAGCAAGTTAGTGCTTCCTTGCTAATTGCTAATACATCAGTATGTTTGCATTGTATCTGAGGGCACGTATAGGTCTCCAGCAGCATTTTAATAAGACATTATATGTGTATTTTCTGAATTCTATTGAGAAATTTACCCTATAAGACACTCCCAGCAAATAATAGAGAAAAGGAAAACCCCCAAAATCCAAACAAAATTGAGAAAAAACCCACAAGTGCACCCCAGCCTCCTACTATCAGTAAAACATTAAGGTTACATTAGATTGGATCCCACTCAGAAAGGATGAAACCTGCACCCAGGATAAAGCTGCACACTGATGACAATTTGGCTGCCTAAGAGAGTTTTATGTTGGTACAAAAGCCCTTTCAAGAGTTAGAAGGTATGAAAAGCCGATACAGTGAAGCAGCTGCATTTATTTCCCACTAGAATTTGGCTGCTGTTCCAAACGGCCCAGTTCATTGTTTTCTAGGGTCAGACATACGATATGGCACTACTATGCTCACTAGTGCTCCATTACTCGGGAATATTAAGTCCTACTGACCCAAAAGTATCTGCAGATTACAGTCAGGAGACTCTCATTTGCTAGGGAGAACAGTTCTTCTGCACTAAGGTGTGCTCACAGTGCCTGTAATTTACTGACTCAAGCACCTAATGTGCCTCGTCAAAGGAGCAGAGTAAATAAATACCACGGATTTATGTACTAAAGGCTGATTATTCTTTAATTTGAATAGCTCTAAAAAAAGAGACCCTACTACAAGAGACAAGAAACGCATTTACTTGCAGAGAAGTGATAGTCCACACCAAGTGGTTTAGAGACAAAAAACTATGCAAAAAGGGGCTGTTGCATTGGTCAGTGCTGATATTCAGTTACTGCTTACCACCTTATGACAACTGTCTTTGGAGTCAAAAACTGCCCACCTTTCACATGAGCCAGTGGGAGGTTTTAAGCTGGAGGAAAATGCAAACCAGACATTTCTGAGCTATTCTAGAAGACTGTGGTTGTATCTTCATTTCTATCTCCACCCTGAGCTCACTTGCAACATGTCAAACACATGGCCACATCTGAAATTTTGCACAGATCAAGCCTGTCTCCAGCATTGCAGCCTCACCTGTAAGGCAGGAGGTGAGCACCAACTGGATGTCCACAAACTGAACTAGTTAGCTTTCTCACCTAAACATGCTAATTTCCACGTGGATGCAAGACTTGTCAGGGAAGCAGGGAGGTGATACAGAACTGATGTTTGGGGGGTTTGGTTCTGGGTTCCTCCTCCTCTCTCCAACAAAAACTTGGTGGTTGGAGTATGAAATTAATTTGGGGCATTAGCATAAAGATAGCCATCCATGACCAAGGTGCAGGGTGCTTTCTTCATGTACTCAGAACCACTTGGTTACAGTAACATGTATAGGAGTACACCACAGTTAAGTAAATGTTTCAGTTAAAGCTGACCTTCCTGATTAGGAGCAGTGCTCTCATCGAGAAGAGATAGCAGTGTTTCTAGATGTACAATTTATTTATATGTTTTAAAGCTAGGACAATCTATAAGTCCCATTATCACGCAGAAAATGGCAGGTTTGTTATTGGGCTCAATTCAGAGTACCTCCTCCTTAGTAAAAAAATCCACTAATTGAGGGGAAACCCAACAGGACAGTTTCAAATTATTGAAGAGGGATCTATGAATGTTAACAAAATATTAAAATTCATTCTAGGAATCTAATATTTCTGAGAAGACTGAAATGTTTTAAATTTGTTGAGGTTCACTGATACCACAAACCAATGATTTTTTTTTAAAACCCTCTAAATGATAATGAAGTTACCTTAATTTCCCTAAGGACTTTCAAAAATGCCATTTCTTCCAGCATTGTGTTGAGAACACAACACTTCTGAATAGCTTCCACTTATTGAACACCATCCTTGAAGATAAGCAATTTTTTAACCTGTCCTTTGCATATGGACTGCAAGACAGAAAACCTGACCTGTGACTCCCACTCTTTTTCTACCCTGCTTACCTTTCCTGTAGTCCTCACCCCTCCTGATGAATTTTTATATATTATTTTATTCATGAAAGAATCAAAGTAAAATCTCAGTGGGTAACTGTGCAGTGTACTTGGTAAGATCTTTTAAGTTACATTGGTTTCAGGCTCACACAAGGGTCTGAAGCAAAGGAAACCCGGTGGTCTAACCTAAGTCCCATTGCAGAGATATGCTATATTGCCAAAGCATAATAAGTGATCCCACAGAATCTGAAACATATCTCTTGCCTGTTTGCAAAGAAATGAAAGTTGAAATGAATGGAAATTAAATTATCTCCCTCCCCTAGAGGCAGTCATCTTCCCAGGTCAGAGGTACATAAAACAAAAATGAGAGTTCCCACTCCATGGCTTGCACCATAGCTATGACTAGATAGACAATATCTCCTATTTTTTTCTCTTCCACCCCACCCTCCTGCCTTGGATTTTCCAAATAGTCCTCATAATAGAAGTATTACAATACAGAGGACTTTTTTAAAAAAAGCAGATTTAAGCAAAGCATTACTCATGGAAATGCACCGAAACTGAAAATTATGTGGTTTTGTATAAAGGAAGAGCACAATGTCACATAACCTCACTGAAACATATGGTTTGTATTCATTCTCAAAAATGATAAATAAACACTAGGAAAATAATTGTGACATTTTTCAGAAATTGTTGGTGAGAATTGGAAAAGAAGAGACACAGCAAAAGAAAAAAGACTGTCAGACTCATAACTGCAAGCTAGATGAGAATAAATATTTTAAAAACAAGCTTATTTTTCACAAATACTTACAGTAAATTAAAAGCCCAAAGACATATAAAGAAAAAACCCAATAAAATGCACAGTTAAATCATTAAGGCCAGTATGAAAATTCCTGAACCATAATGAATTTTCAAGTCCTGCACAGGCCCCTCTCAGTGATTTAATCAGAATTCAAGTTTAGTATTAACAAGGATGAGTTCTACCACGTGAATAATCTCTAAATATACATATAAACCAACAAATGTAACACACAAACATTTTAATGCTTGTAATATTTAAAGAAGTTGATTATTTTTTTCCAACACTCTGAGCAAATTATCTTCCAGATGATAAATAATTGGTCTTGAACATTTATCCTGTTTCATAAAAATTCAGAAAAGGGCATGACATATCACAGTACTGCTTTTAGTTGTACATTTTTATTTCACTGAAATTGCAGAATTAAATATTTTGGCCTAAGATAGGGCAGCTATGAATCCATAAACTAATATTGGTGCTTTCACACTAGCCAAAAAATAGGTACACAGTCAATGAAAAATACCTGCCCAATAGAAGTAACTGATAAGGATCAGTAACACAATCACTTCTGATTGTCTGTGCATGTCCTTCAAACACCTTGCTTACTAATGAAATATTTTATCCATAAAGATGTGAATGATTAAGTCATGTTTGTTTTGCTGCCTTGACCCAGGAAGTTTATCCATGTAAAATTGACACCAATAATAAGGCAGTGTAAATTGACTGAATGCCTCACCTTTACAACATTTAAGAAACAATGTTATATTTTTATATGTATATATATTTTTTTTTTTAATATAACGGATTCAGCTCTATTTCATATAGATGCAGGAGTGAGATCCATTTCCTTTCCTCTTTGTTGCTTGAATCTTGTCACTAAACTCAAAAATGCAGGAGTCTCAGAGGTTTCTGTAATAACTGTTCTTGCTCAGACTGCCACAGAGCAGGACTGGTAACCCACTCTCTAGCTCTGTTCCGAATGCTCATGTATCTGTGCTTTTATTCAAGAGAGAAGTTTATTCCAAGATAATTTCCAAGATAATTTTCACTGTGCATGCTGAAACTGTTACTAGTTAGTCCAACACTAGGCCATATTGTTAAAAATATGTAAGCACATTTTTGCGGGAGTTGAATATTAAAGGCTTCCAAGTCAACAGGAAAACAAAAATATGGATATGGTAAAAGAAAAACATTTTCCGGGGAAAAGACACACATTTTTACAAGCTTGTTTCCCTGGATCCTCTATGACATGATTTTGATAGAAGCAGTCAAATGGAATTTGATTTTAGTTTTCCTTTCCCTAAGGAGTGTTGCGGTGGGAAGATGGACATGCTGCCCATAACACTGAGCTCGGCTGCATGACAAGCTACAGAAGGTTTGTGATCGTGTATGCAAACAGAGCCTGAATAACCACATCTGTCCTGTCTTTGGAGTCTTCTACAGACAGAAGCTGATGACAGCTCAAGCAAATACTTGCCTTTTCACTATGGACAAATCTCTTTGTGGCACACATTTCTGCCAGTATAAAACTAACAATAACAAAAATGCTCTACCCAACTGCAACATGTCAAGGCAAAACAAATAAGCAAGCTGGATCCTCCCTCCCCAGACAACCCCAAAACATGTCCAACAAGTACCTAGATCCTCCACTGCTGCAGCTGTATAGCTGTTGGTCGTAGTGATAGTTGAGCTATCCATCTTAGCCTGAATTTACTCTCTGGCATGGAATTGTTCATCCCGTGAGACTGGTTTTATGTTCAAAGCATTCTCAAAGCTTTGTTGCCTTTGTGGCACATTTTGTATCCATCAACATCAAGCCACAAGCTCCATTTTTTCCTTGTTAATTATGCTTATGCTGCTCTGCTCTGGCTTTGTTCATTGCAGAGCTTTGATAAATGAGCTTTCTGTCCCCATCATTCTGAGGACACAGAGAGAAGTCTCATCCAGTTCCAAATTAAATGATGAAAATCAGGAAATGGTTTGGTTTTTTATATTAAAAATTGATGAAGTGTGCAGGGGAGGGCAGGTAGAGGGGAAAAAGAAAAAAAATTTAAAAAGGAAAAAAACGCTCCAGAATTAACCAGACTTGACCAGTAGCTCTGACTTCCTGGACTCACTCAAGTCATCCAGCTCTGGATATGTTTCCAACTATGAAACAACTTTTCACTTCATTTTTACACTGGTGTAACTTTGCAGTTTGAAAAATACTAAAGCTCCTCTTATTTGCATAACTTTTCTTGTGAGTACATCTTGTTTCCTCTGTTTAATAACTGCACAAGTGCTGTATTAGTGCCACAAGACCCTTAGGAGATGTTCTGGCCTTGTGACCAAGTGACCTGTTCGCAGTTAAAATTAACTCTCTGCTCAGCATGGTACTTCAAATATTTGAATAATACAGCTACTCTTCCTCTCAGCTGACTTCTACCTCTGTGGAGCTTAACAGAAAAAAGCACCCTATAGATTAGTTTTGCACAAACAGTACAGTGCCCTCTCCCTCCATCCCCCATAAAGGAGTAAAATAGAAGGGGCTGGTGAGTTAGGGATGAGGGAGGTAGAGAAAGGAAATAAAACCCCAGTCCTAAATGCACAAGACCACAGCTGCTCAATTATTAACAAATGATGAGGGCTTTATAAGGGTGCCAGCACCTGCTTCTTATGGAGGAAGAAAACTGTGTACTGGACTGGCTCTGGCTAGGAAAATTACTGGCGTCTGCACGGATTGATAAGATGACAGGAAAGAATACCATAAAGAAAAGTGATTTCAAATGGCTTTGCATAACCAGTTAAGATTTCTGGCTCAAGCAGGTATCACATAATAACAAAACCTGTTTGAACAGCAGGAGTCGCCTGGCCACTCATGCCACTGCTGAAGTGCTTTGCGCTCTCCAGGCTCCAAGGTCAGTTGTAGGGTAGCTCACTTTGACAGTACACAATAGGCTATTCCAGCTCTCTGCTCACCAGAAAGAGCATTTGTGAAACAGTGTTTTCCTGTGTTCTTTGCCCAGGCCATGCTCAGGACAGGGAATATCACGAGTTACATCTGAGTGCAGTAGCACAATACCATGACTAAGAGGGAGCTTGTTTCTTTCACTTATTATGTTACTGCCCTCTTTTTGTCTGTCTTCTATCAAACAAAACATCCTTCACTTTTTACTAAAGCATTACAATGAAATGAACCTAGAGGGACAACCAGCTGTATTTAACTTCACTTAATTTCCTTGTCTTCAAGAAAATTTTTGAGTTTCAGGCATGGTATAAATAAGGAAATAAAACAGACTTGATTCAGAACAAGAATCTTGATGTTCCCATGAGCTGGCTCCTTTGTTCTTCTCCTGTTTCTGTGTCTATATCTGATTTTTCCAAAGCTCCCGACAGCAGGACAGCACAGCTTTTTTATTTTGCTAACTGCAAGTCATCGTTGTCTGGGTGAAACAAATGCGGTTTCCCTCTGTATTCTGTGTTGCCAAGCACTTTTACCTGCTGACTTCAGACTTGGATATACATTGCAAACAAGGCAGCAATATCTTAAAATTCTGAAATAGATATTTTAGAAATAAACATCATTGGAGATATTCTGCATTAAAATAAATATCGTGCAGTGTCCCAAGACTAAATGGACTCATGTGTAGATGCACAGTGCTTAAAGTATGATGCAATTTGCTTTGAAATAACTGAGAGGAAGATGCAGATTTTTGGGGCAATCAAAACAGCTACACGTGCAAGCGTCACTCCTGCCTGACCAGGTCATATAGCTCCTTCTGTGAAGGCACACCTTGGGCAATGGGGCCACAAACAGGCCTTGTCTTTTTCCAACCTTTCCTTCAAATCAGTCACCAGTGGAGCAATTCAAATAGTAGCGGGTACAGCCATTGTGTGCCCCTTAAGCACTTGCATCAATATCCTCTGCATACATGGACTTCTCTGACCCTATGCTTCACATGTCTGACATATGTTCCCCCTGCTCTTATAAAAAGCCCCTCTCAGTCTATATTTTAGTCATTTACATTAGTCATCCTTTTGGGATGCTTCCATTTCTCATTCACTAATCAATTTCACTAATCCAACACTTCTCATTTTCACACTGGTGCCACTTGGCTGTTCTCAGAACTTCTCTTCAGCTACCACGAACAGGATTCCTGAATGTCTAATTTTATGGAGAATTACTTTAGTTAGTTAAATAGTCACATGAAAAAAATGAAACAGACTGTAAGACCAAGCTGTTATATATGGCGTCATCTCAGCAATGACCCTGTTGTACAGCACATCACAGTCCATCTTGTCCCATCAGTTTTCTTGATTAGCTTAGGATATATGCCTACTAGATGCCTATAGCAGCTTTGTAAGCATCTGCATGCACACAGAAAGGATCTTATTTTTTCAGTCCTAAGTTCTCTCAATGATCTCAAGGAAGCAGGCAAGCAAAGCTGAATAGCCCTACCAAGTCATTAGCTGTCCTAATGTGAAGGTCTTTGAATTCTCTGTTTTTAGAGGCAGTGGATAACTTTAAGTATTATACTTATTTTTTAAAGACAAATAAATATGTAGATTTTTCAAATACTTTTTTGGAGCTATGGCATTTCACTTGAGTTTAGACTTCCTGATATTGGAGAAAACTTAACAGTCAACTGAAAACTCAACAGTACCTTACAGAAATCACATTCATATCACTGCAGAGTATAAAATCAGCTAATCACTCGGTACACTAACACGAGAAACATGGGAAGCCACATTGAAGTCAGGATATTTAGGTGTCTTCCCTGGTACTTATGTCTTCTTTCCATACATTTACCTTAGGAAAAGCCCTGAATTCATCCTATGCCTAAAAAAAGAGAGTGGAAAAAGTTGAAGGGAGGGTTGTTCCAAAATAAAAATAGAGTTTACAAAGTGTGGTGACTTGTGTAACATGCTTTCTGTTTCACTGACATGCAAGCCAGGCACATCTGATACTCAGCTGGGTTTTTTTCACACAAGATAGTGGGATTATATCAAACACTGTGAAGCTCACCACAGCAGAAAGGGAGGTGTGCCACATGACTTTCATTTGACCAACATGAATAAACATGTCACTAAAAGCTTTCTTAGGAAACACAGTCTTCTTAAAATAAAAAACATATTTTGAAAGAGAGCCCACAACAGAAGTAATGGAATCTTTGGTCTTTGCGTAACATGGAACATTTTTGCACCATCATGGTGCAAACCCTCAGGACTGCCTGGTTGTTGGCCTTCAAGTAACAATGCACAAGGGTTTCAGATACTCCATGTTCGGTAGCTGAAAAAGGTACCTTGAAATATCAGGGAAACTGAAGTCCAGATACGGTGACTAGCTATTAGGCTTTGTGCTGGCAGTGGCCCAAATTGTGTTCATTTTACTCACAGGAGCCATCCAGCTGAGGTCAATGTGATGACTCACAGGGACCAGAGTGCACAGGACTTGGCACAACGTGTTGCAGAAGTGCAGATGTGGAAACTACAGCCAGAGACACAAGAGATTCACAGGGCAAGGCAGGATTTGAAGGTGTGTCTGCAGACCTGTTCACACACTGAGACCCAAGCAGACAACCACAAAACTCCCTAAAGGTAGAATTTATTGCTAGTATGTTATTTATGGTTTCAATAACCTCTATCTCAAGAACTCACCAGTTCAACAGGACCCACTGACATTTTTCTGAGCACCTACTGCAAGTTACATCCAACTATTAAGCCTTGAATAGAAAATGTAATTAAAGATTCACAGTTCCCACAAGAGCACCTTAACATATTAACATTTCCCTACACCCACAGTACAGGAAAGTAATTTTCCCAAGACATAATGTGGAATCTCAGACAGTTTTGTTACTCAAGATTAACCTTCCAATAATATTTCTGATATATCACCCCCATACTAGAAATTAGCTCTTAGAGAGTTTTTAAAGTTTTATTTAGTTATTATAACAAGCCAAATTGAGGAAACATTGAGCAGCTGTATTAGTTTCCAGTGCATTTTTTTTTTTCAAATTCATCTATTCACTTTGAGTAGATACTCTCAGATGGCTCAGCTTCATCTGTAATATGAAGGACCTGGACAACTGTGTGAAAAATATCTCAACAACAATCTTATGAAATTTCATTCCATTTGGAATACGTCACCGTCAACAAGTTTGAAACTCCACCAGTTTTGACTTGTAGAGTGTTTCTGTGATTTTTCTCTCTCTGAGGGTATGTTTGACTCTCCCCAAAGAGACCAGGAGTTTCCATCTCCTACTTCAGATGGATCACTAGACACAAGATCACTTGCACTGTAGCTCACTACATCTGCTAGTCCCATGAGCATACACTCTCCTTAAGTACTCTTTCCAGGTTCTTCCTTGACGGTGTTTTTTTCCAGAACATTCCTTCAAGGGGAATTTCCAAACCACAGAAAGGGAAAACATTATAATCTCCTGCTGACTGTGAATTTCACTGTCAGTCTGAGAGAAGGAACAAAAGAAAGACAAAGATGAAGAAAAGAGAATGGGAGGAAGAGAATTTGGCAGAAGCCTGTTATTGATTTCTACACCATCCAAACTCTGGAGATAAAATATAGAAGAACAACCTGGGAGTAGAGGAAGAAAGACTGAATATGGCATTTTTGGTATGGGGGAAGAGCCTGTTAAGGAAAGAAGACTAGGCTGGAAATTAGATCAATCACATCTCATTGACGTATTCTGACTTAGCACAGAAATCTTATTTTATTCAATTCAAGGCTGTTGTTAAATTTTGTGCATATAAATATAATATTGTCCTTGCTTTAGCAAGGGTGTTATTACCAGCATCAAGAAAACAGAAGTATTTTGGTAAATGTTTTAGGATTTCCTTAAAGGTTGATCAACTCAGTGAAATTTATGGGCTTTTTTTACCAGTATTTAAGTTGTACGCCATTTTGGGAAAGAGATTGGTTGTATTGACGACTTTGCACATCAATCCTTGAGTTTATTAGTTTGGCCATTAGTTCTTTGCAGTCATAGTGGTAACATTCACTGGCTTATACCACTAAGTCACTGACACTTCAATGTTTCACTGGAAACCAGTAAGCACTGGTTCATCTCAGTAAAGACAAATATTTATTTCAGCAATCCAAGCTATACATATGGTATGAATACACGGTTTCCAATGTCTCCATTCTCATTTCCTCGTGCTCCCTTTTTCCTCTTTCAACTCTCTCTCAATGGTTGCTTTCTCCCAACTTCAGCAGAAACAAAAGAAACAAAATCAAGCTCCTAGCCTTCCTGCCTGGCTCTTCAAACAGGCCAGTTCTTAGTCTGTTCCTATACATGTAGCATCCACAATCAGCTTATACACAACTCTCTCATACATACACACACACATATCATCATCCCACTCTCCTGGGGTTTTTTGCCTTAGAAATTAGAGGTGATACAGGTGAAGATGGTCCTCTCTGGAGACTGAATGTCAAATTCACTTCATCCAGCCCGTACTCTCAGTGGACAGCCTTAACATAGAAAAAAGGTGTTTGTCAGCTCAGGTGAAATGTCCCCAGGTTTCTCTCTAGCACCTGGCAGTACCAGTAGTAATTCTTTCACACCCCATCCTATAGTGGTGCTGCCCTGCTGTCACTCACCCACAGGGTGCATTCATAGAAGGCACAGGCCACCTGATTGATTCAATGTACGGGAAGGGGCTACTTTCTGTGCTAATCAAAGTTAAAAGGAGTCAGGAGTTCATGCATTAAACATGACTGGAAGCCATTTCTAATTCACCATTTTAAATGTGGATCACAGGCTTCCCACCTTCGCTTAACAATAGGTTCAGATACACAAAATCAGAGGGGTAAAGGCTTACAAGCATGTTTCTGAAAAGAGGACATTGAATAAAATATTCCCAGTCCAAATATCTCTAAACGTACTCAGATTTTAAATAGATGTTAGCCTGAACTAATTTTAAATAGCAGAGTACAGAAATAAATTTTTTAAATGGCAGAGTACTACCCTTGCCCACTCACAGGCATCTCAACCAAGAAATAGCTAGCAGAAATTGCTTAAATTTGACCACATTAAAAGCATCTGAGAGAATGCTTTGTGTCTGTGCAACACTATCAAGACTGAGCTACCAATATTTTCCCACTAATTTATATTACTTGCTATGGAAGTTGACTATTGCAAACTATTTGCAGAGTGCGTTTGTATCACCTAGGTAACTGGGCAAACCTAAGAAGCCCAATTGCTCCTGAATTTTAGAGGCATTCTCAGATGCATGTTGAATGAGTTCTGTACGCGCCAAGCTACTTAGAGCTTTGCATCAGTGGGTGTAGCCTGGTTGCAGGGTAATAGAACATAACACTAACATTAGCATCAGACATCTTGCTTGTTTGATGGTTCAGCTCTTTTTCTGCAGCTGTAAAACAACTAAAGCGCATCCTGCTAGATTTGTTACAGGCCTCCCATTTGCCACGTGAAGTCTGAGGAAGAGCCTAGAGCTAATCCTAAAGATCACTCTCATAACCTAGCCCTAAGCAAAATTTATACTGTTCCTTCACACTACAATCAATCCTTGTTTAGTTTTGTAGTCTAAGTATGACAGCATCTGCCTTCTGTCAGCTACAGAAAGCCATATGTGACATTGGGCACTGGAAAGCAGGCAAGTTTTTTGTTTTCACAAATTACACCACGTAGTTCAGGACATCACAACTAAAGAAACTGGTTTGCTTAGTGTTAATCAGGGGCAGGATTGCATTCTGCTACATGAGAAGTTTATAGACTCAATTTAAGCCAGTCACTGCAAAATTGTCTCTTAACAACTGACTCAAACCCTACAGGAACAGCACTTCTATTAAAGTGCTAATGACAAGAAAGCATATTTTGAACGTACACAGTAATCCACCAAAGTGACTCATGCTTGTACTATTCTGTTTTAGGCTTTTCTGTGAACCTTGGCTTTCCTAAATCTTTCCCTTTGTGCGTCTATGAAAGAAGGAGACAGCAACCATTTCTGTTACAACGGCAGCACGATTAGCCATTCAATCATACCTGCCGAGCTGGTAAACTGTTCCTGAAGAAATAAAGAATTTTGGAAGGTCCGCACGACCAAAGTCCTACCAGTGACAACTCTAATACTTAACAGCATGAGTGCTCTCCTGTCAGCACTTAGGTGATCCTGCTTAGCATTTGCTCTTGCTTCCATTTCTCTAGGAAAGTGGGGTTTTGGTAAAACAACTTGTCAGCTTTTGCAAGCTAGTTCAAAAGTTGCTTATGGAGAGCATTTCCAACCAAGTTCAGTGTAATCAGATCAGCTCTGATTCTTGACATCCTTACCTCCAACAGAGAGTTCTTCCAGCACCATGCAGCTTTAGCTCCAATACATAGCCAATAATATAACGGCACAATACCTTTTTACACAACACTGCACTTTCTAGTGCAGCCATACTTGCAGCACTATTTTTTCTGATCCAAAATGTGACTATGCTTGCATTTTTTAATTTGCATGTAAAGAGGCATTACTGCTTCTTCCGCTATCTGCTCTAGAAGCTTGGAAAGGTTTTCTTACTTTGTTTAATTCTCTTTCTTTTTTCTAGGCATCTCCATTCTCTTAGATAATTTACAAGAACAATCCCTTGTAAATATTGCTTCTCATATTTATTGTGCTGTTCTAATTATCACATTCTTTGCAGAATGCATTCTTTTCAGACACCCCGTATACCTTCCCTAGCAGCTACATGCTGTTGCTGACATCAGCATAGCCTTCTTGGTGGGAAATGATACTGTTTAGAAATATAAAGCAAAAATAATAAATTCAAGGAAAAAAATGCAAAAATTCTCCATGACCTCCCTGACAAACTGCTGTAATGGTCTGAAAACTGCAGATGTTTTTCCACTAAGTTTTTACAATGTTTGTTTTGAAATGATTCTTTTTTAAATCATGTTGTTTTCCTGTTGTAATTTCTGCAAAGCAGATGTGACATCTTGGGCTTAAGGGCTTTAAGCTGATTTGGATGGCTCAGTCTTGCTGCTATTCATGCAGCACAGAAAGTTCTCCTGCAGTGGAACGGGATTTGCTGTGTAAAGAACAAAGAATCACCTGGGAGGAAAGGGGTTGTCCTCACTGTCAGTGATGGGACTTGGCTGTTGGATTTAGGGCAAGGGTCCATCTACTGCCTAGTCCCATATGGCTAATGCTCAGAAACTGGAAGAACGCAATGGGCCATATCAACTGGCCTAACACATCCCTATTTTGAGCAGCCTAGGGTCACTCATATGCACACACACTAGTGTTACAGCAAAATTGGGTCTGAAAACAGCAGGAGATGGACTGCATCCTTGGAAGCCTTTATTAGATAATTCTTTCTCCTGAAATTAAAAAAAATCTACAGGAAAGTTATGAACTGGACCGAAGAGATTAGCCTCTTATATAACCAAGTTACAATCAAAGCAGAACTAAAGCTTTTCCCCATGAAATATCCTCAGAACAACAGTACAAGAAAATCTATTGTCTGAATATCCAGCTGGTGAAAGTGTTCAACATCTTAAATGCCTTGTCTGCCTGCCAGTTAAGCTGCAAATGGTTTCAGTGAAGTGCAGAACAAACTTGTGTAGTTTTTTCCAGTCTACAGTCCCAGGTTTCACCGAAGTCTACAAAACAGGCACGTTTATATCCGCAAACCCAGGGCGTTCTTATGCAGTACTATAGGAATAATGAAGTAGATGATCTTTCTCCCTTCTTCATGGCCCTGCTAATCTCCTCATGCTCAAGGCTCTCCTACAGACTGCCACCTTACAGAATAGTTCTGGCTGTACAGGGAATTTTACTTGTGGCTGCCATTCAAATATTTTTGTGATGAGTACAGGTGTTACTCCAGAGTTAGTCAAAGTGCTGTGGCTAGTACCTAAAAAGAAAATCAGCAACATTTACCCACATCCTCCTGCCATCTCATCAGATTGCACAACAGTGCCATGTAGACTCACCCACAACGAGACCCTTATGCAGAGCAACAGCACGCCATTGCTATGAATTGCTGACTTGCTTGAGTGCTGGGAAACTCTTCATTTACCTGCCATCAAGTCAGGAAACCTTCTGTTTTCTCAGGAACCTGGATCCCTGGACAAATTATGATCAAATACTTTTCCCATGATTCTCAGTTGTGTCAGATCATTTTGGGAAAGTTATCTTCCATACTTAATGATTCCCTGCAAGCCTATACATCTACAGAAAATTTATGTATTCAAATTACTGTGCTGCTAGAAGATGGACAGAAAGAACAAAGTAAATACTTCAAAAGTCAGGAGTATGCTCAGAAGTATATTTTAAGTGAAAGGTGACAGCCATTTAATACCAGTCAGATAGTCACTCATGAAATGAAATACATTTAAAAACACTCATTAATCATTCCCAGCATCCTGTGCATCTTGAAACAGGTGTTCATTGCAGGACAGATCATGTGGTTCAATTGTCCCTCAGTTAACTGCCTTGGCCTCTCAAGGGGCAGTGTGTTGTTGTGTAGCATTACCTCAGAGAACTCAGGAAAGTGCAGTGAACTTTAACACACATTAAACACAGTTCCAAAGACAGAGCAACATGCCTTATTTAGGCAAAACAAGAGACAAATAATGATGGATATCTGTCTTAGGCCCTCAAGCACTCATTATTACAGCATCTTATCACAACTAAGAAAATCACTAGTGCAGAAACATTTAAAATGAGGATTTCAGGGCTGCCTGGATGATTTAGATATCCATTGATCTTCAAATATGCTTGACAGGTTAAATGTTGTCCCTAAATTTCCAGTGATGGATCAAAGGTTATACAGCTAAGATTGAAATAAAATTATAGTCACAAGCAGACAGTAGGAACTGAAATAATAAGTTAACCTAAGGTGACAGGCAATAAACCCAGAAAGAATGCTTATTTGATTTTTCTGTATAAAACTAGCATAGTCTTTCACTCTTTTTACACATGCTGAAAAAGAAGCTGCACAGTGTGGAACAGTGAGACCGTGCCTTCATCAAATCCACAATTCAACATAATACTCTTACTAGTATTACTCTAACTCAAATCTTTGCGTCAGTATTTTATTTATGTCTCGCCTTGAATCAGAGACAAGACAGCAAGCAGCGTAGTCCCATAAGGCATAAATAAGGCAGCTTTATAATCAAACTGAGCCCTCCACCTCCCTAAAGATTGTTCTTTCCAAGCTGTTCAAATATTGAATAACTCCAGAATATAATCACCCCTTGCATTGGATCGTGTGCCAAAGTTAAACTAACCAAGTATTGTAATACAATATAGTTCCTTGAACTAGCTTAACTTTCACGTTATCTCCCTGCCATATGTAAAAGGACCACCCAAACAGAATATCAGGTAAAGGTTAATGTTCATGTTCAGTGAAAAAGAAGGTGCTAGAGAAGAGGATACAGATGACACAGTAGTAAAGTGATTTAGTGACACACAAAAGAGTAGGGAGATTTCTGCTTTATTCCTGATTTTAGCCACTGAGAGCTGTAAGAAAAGCAGTCACGTAACTTGTTTGGCCTTGGCTCAGTACTTTCTTTGTAAATTGGAGGTAACCCCATTGAAATGCATCTGTTGCCTAAAGACTTTTTGAGCTAGAAAATAATGCAATATTTTATTGAAATAAAACTAGGTTTTGCTTTCAGAAAATGGTGAGAGTTTTCTTCCTCAATGTTGAAGATGACAAAAGTAGAACACACTGCTTTCAAACAATCACAGAAACTTAATTTATCCAAAATGTAATATTATAATTTGATTTAAGGTCGAAAAGGAAAACATTCAATTCACTAAATCTGAAGCTAGTAAATATCCTTCTATTTTAAATCAATGAACAAAGTTTCAAATGAAGAGATGTTATCTGAACCTGGGAATATAAGCAACTACTAAAGATTTTTTTCCTTTCCAGACAAACATCCAACTTTGAGACATGTAAAAGTAAGAAAACATTAAATAATCTGTTGACACAAAAACAATTACATTCATAGATACCTTTTTGGAGAATGTTTTAAAGACCATGTGGGGAACAGCTGATTAATTTAACAGGATATTTTCTTAATGTGGGTCATATTAAGGACTAGGGATCTTAAAAAAAAAAAAAAATTTTCGGTGCCCACTAAGCTTAGAATATGGTAATTCCTGACTGTTTCACTTCAGATCAGTATCAGAGTCCAATTTTCCTGCATTTTCTGCTCTGAAGTCCTTCCACAGCTGTTGTCTGGAATACAAGGTAAGACAAAGCGTGAAATGAATTTTCCACGTGGAGTGGAAAAGTCACCACCACTATTCAGTTTAAACAAGGAAAGAGACATTATCATTTATTGTTGATAGACAAAGTTGAAACAGAATCTTCCAACTTCTGATCCTGGATCTATAGAACACCATCTTCAGACAGGTCACTCACATTGTGATCCTGAAAGGATGGCTAAGTACCACAGTTTTAGTGGATTTAAGGGTTCACTTCCCAATTCAGAGAAGCACAGTATCATGTGGTTTTCTGGACCAAGATTTTAACTAATGTGCTTGCCTTTCAGTCTGTAAAATTAGGACAGAAAGTTGTAAGAAAAGCACCAAAAAATTCCTGCAAGACTGGGAATAGAATTTCCCTAAATCTCTTTTAGGTGTCTTAAGTGAGGTGCCTAAATACCTTCGGTGCAACTCCAACCTTAGTTTCTTTTTAAGCTCACGGAGATGGAACTTCAGATATGGCTCTGACATGACATTAGGTTCTTTCCTGTCCATTCACACTATAGCATAGAAAAATACAATTATGAGGCTTTCTAGAGATACTTTAAGAGGAGGACAGAGACAAAAATGGTAAAAGAAAATCACCTCTAGAAGAAGGGGATGATGGAGTCTCAACTCAGTGCAAGAACCATAGTACACTTGGGACATGTACATGTCACTGTACATGCCAGCAGCTCATGCTTTGAAAAGCCTGTAAACTGGTGTGACAAAACTGAGGGAGAAGTGGGGAGAATTCATGTCTAGTTGTGTACACACAAATGGTTTTAACACATGGGTACTACCAGGTAAGCCTCAGAAAGGTCCCACAAATTCTTATGATTTCAGCCTTATAGAGAGAAGAAGATGAAAAATAAGATACATTTGACAGAACAAGCCTCAACCTATCTACAAGCCTGAACACATCCATGGTGGAGAAGACATATTACCACTAAAAGGAGCCATACCTAAGACAGCTGATGAAGGGATACTGGACCATGTTGAAGATGGGGAGGTATTATACTACACTTTGCAGGCTTTTAAGTTGCTAAAAACACTTTATAAATTCCTCTGGCACCAGGAGCTACATAAGGAAAACATAAGTTGCTCTATACGAACATAAAGGTTTTTAAAGCTTTCCTTGAAAGCTCAAGCTCAGTGCATATAATACATTTCCAATAAAAGGAGAGATAAAAAGAGGAAGAGAGAATTTTGTATGCAACAGCCCATACAACAATCCTCATTTCAAGCCAGCTGTACCTTCTGAAAGGACTTGCTATACTTACACAGGCTGTTTTTCAAATGCTACGTAACCAGGTTCCAAGTGATGGGATTGTCAGTACAATTTTGCATCAGTGGATGAAATAAAATGCCATAAAACAAAAAAAACCAATCAACCAAAAGGAAGAAGGCTCACACTTATGTTTGCCCACTTATTTTGTGGTACTCAACTCAAGCATATGAGAGAACCTCAATTTTTTAATCTACTTTCTATACAGCCCCCCTCTTGAATATGCCATCTGTGCAGGCATATGCATTTCTGAAGAGAATGAGTTTGTAAAAAAAAAAGATACCAAATAAATAATGAACTAGCTTTTCTCAGTTTCTGCAGAACCATTCTAATCTGACACTTAGTTTGTGTGCATTTTGTCATACAAAAACCCTCAGCTGTTGCCAGAGGAAATGGAGGATGCATTTTTCTATGTTTAGACACAGTTACATCAAGCTGCTTTAAGCCACTGTAGAATTTAATGTCAATGTGCCTCTTGGAAACAAAATAACATCATAATTAGGGCTGGCAAATCACTTGCTGCTCATTAGCTAAGAGAAACAGAAGCAAATTTGAATTGTATTTAAATTGACTGCTTGTTGTCTATTGAAGGTAAGCCAGCTATTCTCACCAGTGGGAGACAAATATGTAGACATAAATAAATATTCATAAAGATGTTTATTTATGAACAAATGTGTGGGCTTCCAAACAAAGATACCTCAGAGAACATTGCTGACAGGCACTACATACCCTTCTAACCCTGAAAGAATAAAATGCTCAATGCTTTGGCCACATCCTAGTTTTAATTATTGAAATACAACATTGACTGCAATTAATATGTGTGTGTATAGATGTGATTAAGTTTTAAATTTAAGAGGAAAAGAAGAAAAAGAATTTAAGAAGAAAGAAGATGGGTATGCATGTGAGCAAGGGCTCAAAATATTCTTAAGCAAGTATTGAAGGTGACCTGAGATAATATGGTTCTTCAAAACAATGAAAAGTGTGTATAAACAGCAGTAAGCATATAAACAGAAGTTAACACTGCTAAGTAGCAGTGTTAATAACTAGCACACAGTCACAACTGTTTTAATATAAATGTATTCTACTTAAATGTTATTTGATTTCTATTTGGAAAATAGCTATTTGTGGCACACAAAGAGCTTTTAGACAGTGTGTGATTAAATTAAAATCAACTTCTAAACTGGAAAATCTTGATTAAGTACACAGAAACAAAAATTAAATACAAGTAGGTTGCCCTTCACTCTTACAAATTTTTCAAGCTGTCATCCAAACAGCACATAATCAGGAGTGCTGCATTTCAGAAAACTAGACTCCAAGAGGCAGAACATTCAAGCATTCAGGAAACTAGCCAAGGCTTGCAAATATGGGATTGATTTCTTGCTCTCACAAGGATTTCCACTGTATCTTGGCTTACATTACCAAAGGGATTCCAAAAATCTAAAAATCAAACTTGGTAACAAATTTAGCATCAAATACTCATCAAAGAGTAGTTGCTTGACTTGGAAGCATCTAAGACCATCATCATGCATATTTTCTACCTTCCAATTAATAAAACAAGAAACTCTCTGGTTTAGAGTACAACAATAGCATCTTTGCCTTACCATAGATGAGCAATTATCTTCTAATCACACCAGCAAGGGGCACCCTCAGGTAGCCTGGGCAGCAGACTTTCATTACCCCCTCTAATGGTGCTCCCACTCCTGTTCTACTTCCATCCAGTGGGAATGGGGCGCACACACACACACAGACTTTCTCTTGACATGCAACAAAAGTAAACTCTATCTATATTTAAATTGCAGTTGCCACACCAGCTCTACAGTGTCTGTCTCACACTTTCAGACTCTTGTCTTTGAGTAAGCAGAAAGGTCCAGGTGAGATGCTCAGGCACTGCAGCAATAGGGCCACAATATGTAGATGGAAAATATCCCCATTTGGGATATAGCCATGAAAAGGAAAGGAATGGAAAGACTTATGCAGCAAGTGTTTAAAAACATTTCCATGTCATGGTCCAAGGGGACAACAAGCCCTGGGGACTGCAGTGTTTTCTAGCAGAGGAAAATCGATCAGTTGTATAAAAATGGCCTGAGAGTTTGGCACACCTGTACTTAAGGACTTTAGTGAATAACACCACCACACAGTAAAATGTGTTTTTTATTGTGTTACGCAAAGCCAATATTTAGATTAATTTTACTTGACATTTTCCACTTCATATCATTACTTTTTTCATCAAAATGGAAAAAAAAGTAATAAGATGGATTCCCCTGAGTAACATTTTTCCAGTGTGAAGAACTTGTATAAGGGATTCTGGCCAAGGTACAACTTTCATATAAAACAATCAAATGCACTTTTACCTGCAGCTTTCTACCCTATCCACCCTCAGCATGCTGAAGGTAGTCCTTCTAAAGTTTTTCCTTTCCTTCTCCTCTGTCCTGTTTGGGGTACTACCATGAGCCACTGTGTTATGAAAATGAATGAGCTCCTGGTTTGTTTGATTTTCTTTTATCTGTCCTTCAGCTCTTGTGATGTTTTACATGCAGCTCACATTAACAGAGAACATAAATCTCTATCACTAAAAGACTCCAAGTTCATAATTGAAGCACTAAATTAATAAACAAGAAGATAAAAAATTATAACAAAAAAATTCCTTATGTTCAACTTTTATCTCTTATTTTAAGGCTCCCTAATTTTATTGTATTCTCTCTCTGCTTTATTGCCAGATGGACTGTTGGAGTCCCTGTAGGACAATCAGTAATCAAAAGATCTTTCCTTAAAGAAAATGGCACTTTCTAATCTTCTTCTGTCTCCTGATAACCATGAAAGGATGAACCAACTTTGCTAGGCTATTTTGAAAGTACTAACATGGATGTGCAGTAGAAGTCAGGATCTTTAGCAAGTTAACAACAGAAATGCTTCTTAGAAACTCACACTTTCAGAATCTCTAAAAGTTCAAAATAACTGTGTTTTTTTCTTATTATTATTTATTGATTACACAAATACCATGTTATAAAAAGGATACTGATTTTTTTTTTTCCTTTTTTCCTGACTAGGCCAAATCCAGACATATTTTGTATGTTTGGTGCATGTGCCTGGACTCCTTTTGATGCAAAAGAAGGAGGAAGAATGCTACTATGCCTCATTATAACCCAAATAGACTTGAAATCAGCCAGCTACAAAAAGTGGCATGGTAGTTTGAAGGCATTCCAAGGACATGCAGTTTAGATGTATATTTTGCACTACAGAACTAAAATTTCACCAGGGAAGAAACTGTGCAGCCATAACCAGATATTCAAGAGTGGCTATGGATGCTACAAGTACAGTTCTTCCTCAGCTGTTCATGCAGAAAAGTGAAAAAACATAGGTAAAATCCAAAAAAATTATCAACTCAGTGCTTCGACTTTTCACTGAAGTGCTTCTAGAATTTCCTCACTTATACAATTCTCATTGTTTTTAACTGACGAATTTCTGTTTAAGACAAGTTGGTTTAATTGTTTTCTTGTTAAAATGGTGGCACAACCTTGTGCAAAATATCAGTCTTATGTCTTGAAATAATATGATGTATTTAGAACAGGTTTTGATAAAAGGACATCCAGCTACTAGAGGCAATTGAAACTGCCCAGCTTTAACGTAAACTAAAATTTTGTGCATCTCCCTCTCAGTCCAGTAGTAGTCACAAATGAAGACAGAATACCAAAGTAAAGAGATGCAAGGTCAATTTCTAACTCAGGTGGCCATTTCTAAGTGCTTCTGTGTGACAACATTCAACAGTAGAAAAAGGCATTTGGTCATAGTTTTGAACATATACAAATCATTAAGATTTTTACTTGCACTTTATACACACTAATCAGTCACAAACAGTCCCAACAAAAGCCATGATCAGGAACAGAATTCTCACACTTAAAAAAGAAGTTTCTCCTTTGAGCTATCAGCAACTCAAGGACATACCAGGAAGTGGTTATTTAAAGAGTTTTCTGATCTTTACCAAGAACTTTGCTGCTAAATGAAAAAGAATGTACAAGCACAAAAGCAGCAGTGCTTCGTGTTACGGTTACTGAGGAAGAACAGACTTTCCTATTCCTTCCTTTTTAGTGGAGCATCATCTATACTATGTGCAGTCCAGGAACATCTCTGGCACTGACATTTTAATGATTCTATCCCACAAATTATTCCCTTAACCGATTAACCTTATTGTTGTAACACTATGCTAGTCTAATTTCACTTCTAATTTGGGGGAATTTTTCTGTCTGCCAAGACCACTTATTACTTTGAAGCACTATTTGAAACTCAGCCCCAACAATACAAAAAGAGTTCTTAAAATAGCCCACGAACTGTGTGAGTTAATGCCAGAATGAAATCAGATATTTGCATGTGCTCTTCCAGCTACTCTATTTGATCTTGCCTGAGAAAAAACCAAGATCTGTATTTATGTTTACTAGACTTCATATAATTATGGCTGGCTGTAGAGAAGTGGGCTTGATGTATGTATCTGTGCTAATCTCACCTCTGAATTCATAGAGGCCAAGATTATGAACATTCATTCATGTGAACGTTACTTTTATGAATTGCTAACCAAGGGATAAACTCTCAGGACAGAATGCTACCTAACGGGAGAAAGCAAATACACAGCAACAAACACGAATGAAATAAAATCAGTGATTTAAAGGACAGTATCCACAATTGCCTAGAGAATATCTAGAAAGACCAGTTCTTTTTGGAAAGACATGTTGGATGAGTCTCTGCTGTTGTAACTGTAGGTGTGTCATCTGTTATGCCAGCAAGTAGCTATCCCAGGAGAATCCTTTCATTTGTGTATTCCCACAGAGAGCAAAAACAAGTTATTCCCTTTTAGTTGAATGATATCAGAAGGGGTTTTTTTGCTTGGCTAATTTTTTTAACCGTGAAGATGTTCTACAGCAAAGGATTTGATAAGCAATCAGAATATGTTATTATTAATTCACATTTTACTCAAGTAAAGTATATGTTTCAAAGAAGTTTACACAAACAAAGCTTTAGTAGGGTATATTTTCAATACATTACTGCTATTTGGCAATACTTAATGATGAATAAATAAAATGTAAACAGCAATATGCCTGATAAGGAAAGTGTGATTTATGAGCAGTAAGGTATGACACTAATCACAATGGTTTAAAGAACTCATGCAACCACAAAAGGGATTCAGAAAATGTGAGTTTTTGAATGATGCAACATCTGAATTTTTTGAATCCACAAGGCCCTCCAAACCTGTAGAATAATCTGTAGTGAAAATAATGACAAAAATGTAAAATCTGGGGCAAATATATGTTTAAAAGAAAAACTACATGAAGTCATGAGCTAAGTTATTCAAAATCTTCAATATTAGAGGTTAATTTGGAATAACTTCTATTTCTTCAAATCAAAACTTCTGGAATTCTTGCTAAATATACATTTTTGGTAGATGGCAATACTCTATCACCACATCATTACATTACTAAATTAAGATAAGATATATAATGTCAAGTTTCAGTTAACTACTAAAAATTTGCAAAGCCACATTTTAAAACTAATGGAGAATTACTTTTAGGTCATCACTTGAACCTGTGCTGCCTTTTCAATTCTCAGAAGACTTAAGAAAGGGGGATCGGTGTGGAAGTTGGAGGTAGAGCTAATAGTGATGCAGTAATACATTTTGTCCCAGCTAGGAATGCTGCCTGGTGAATCTTTCAGCAATATAGGAATATTGGCAAAAGTCTTTACCATCCCCTAAGAATGTCATCTGGATTACATCCTCTCTAGCAGTGGGATTGAACCACTTGTAAAGAAAGAGATCCCTTTTCATTAGTTGTTATTTACTTATTTAAGGAAAACAACTATAAAACTAACCCCATAAAAAAAAAAGAAAAAGAGGAACATTTGTGCAGATTTCTCAAGACATAGTCTGAACTTTTAGAGCTCTTCAGAAAGAGTAACTGTTTGGTTTGTATTGTCAATGTGTTGCAAGAGTCTCACTTATCCATGGGTCTGATCATGACATTCCTTTAGGGCAAAATTACTATATGGTGACAACACTGATAATTTTGCAAGTATGGGGATGGGAATAGGGAGTCCCTAGCACCTACAGACAGAAATCTATATTCTCCCAAAAAGTTCTTTGGTTGAACACACTGAAAAAGTGTCTTAGCTGTAATCAATATGTGCCCATTACAAGAATTTTGAAGACAGATGCTAAACCAGGTAAATCACTACACTCTAGATTTCTTCAACACTGACCCTTAACAATGTCAAGAGAAAGCTTTGGGTTTTTTTCATCTCTGCAGCTCCAACTGAAAAGTGAGGATTTTGGCTGCAGTTTAAGCATGCCTTGGAGTAGGATTTGGTATGTCTATAACCATGAAAGACAGAAGTTTATTGCTCCTGCTCTGATCTTAATGTTGGCTTTCAGAAGGGCCCGTGGGAGATCCTCTGACAGCAAGCAGGTTTGAAAGCAGCTGTGATTACAGTCACTCTGAGGCCGCAAATACTGCATGTGGGGTGAGACAATGCACCATTCAAATTTTCAGCGTGTTTTCTGCCAGCAGAGATTTTACATTTTGATAAAGAAAGAGCACCAGATTAAGACATCACACAGAAGGAGCATGGGGGAAGAAAGGAATTAAAGAAAACAAACAACCCAAGGTTGTTTCAGCAGCAGCATGGTATGAACCAAAGGCACATATACTGAACAGCCATATGAAACAATACAAGACATTTTAGACACAAAAAACAGACCAGTTACGGTGATGGCTGAGAATCTAATATTAATATAAATATCCAAATTTGCAGAGTATTTTAACTGTGAGTTTTACAGCAAACTTTTCAGAGAGGTTAAAATGCTCGCCCTTTCCTAACTGATTTTTCACACCACTGCCTTCTCTAGTAGCCAAGTCATGGCACACCGTCTCTGCCAGCACACCATTCACACCAACCTGTGCTTTGGAAGAAGTACACCATCTCACACTAGAGCCATCTGCTCAACAATCTGTCCAGATCTCACACACATCGCTTAAAAGCCAATGAGGCACTCAAACAAGCTGAGCTCTTTGCTGTCCACAGAGACAGCTGTAAACTACACTTGGCACAGTTCTCTGAATACATGCAAACCATCTTTCCCCTTGCTCTAGATTGTATCCTAATATTTTATTAATTCCTAACACAAATGCTGTTTATTAATCACTTCTGTTATCATTTTACAGTTATCACATATCTGTGTGTCAGATAATGCAACACTTTAAGAGTTCCTTGTGGAATTAATCCAAAATAATAAAAATAATCATGAAACAATCAAGAATTATTTCCTCTCATTTGAGCACATGCTGTTTACTCATACTGAGGAAAAACATTTTACATCAATGTCAATGAGCTAATAGAGGATGTTCCAATAGAAGGATAGTTGTTTTGATTTGCTGCTTATTCATCAAGATTGCGTTTTGCTTGTCAAAGGATGTTGATCTAGTTTGGAAATCCTAAAGTAGTAATGCACATGCAAAATGTTACAAGAACTACAAATTGGCCCCTATTGTTTAGTATTATTTTAATTTACCTTAAAGTTTTAGGAAGGAATTTATGTTAATTTATGAGAAATTAGTTGCAAGGATGAATACTACCAAGACAAGGAATGAATCCAGAGATTCTGTACTAAAAATTACGTTACTGCACCCTAAGTCCATGCCAGACCCCTTAAATCCTTTACTTTGTTCTCAGATATTAGCTACCCATCTGTTTCTATTATCAAAACAATTGCATTTTAAGTCCTATATAGGTACGGCCAAAGCAGCAAGGGGGAAGACATGCCTCACTGAGTTCCAGCAAAGGCTGCTTTGGATGACAAGACCTCTTGTCACTTGTAACCACAAATTTTATTATAATTTTTTCAGTGAACTTATGAAATGCACAGAAAATAAATTCTGTATTCCCCAGAGATGTCAAGCTTGCCTGCTTGACAAAGTAATCTTGGAAAAGACGAGTGAGAGCTATAATGCCAGAGAATAATGGTAATTGCCAATAATCATCTCAACTCTGAAAAAAACCCTCAGCACAGTTTGCTGATTGTACACAACTCCCTAGGCCTAATAGAGCTTGAGGCTTTGTGCAGGCAAAGAATTACTTATGATATGTATTGAAATCAAGTTAAATGGATCTGTGTTGGGATGTTTTGCTAGATTAGTACAGCTACTATTCCCCACAGAAAGAGAGCTCACTTCTCGTATTTTCCATGAGGCCCAAAGCTGGATTTTCAATTGACAAGCCAGATAAACTACTGGTTTAGTGCACCCCTAATGATTTTTTAAAAATCAGTTCATCTGTGTTTCAGGGAACAAGAAGAAACTCCTATTTGGCCAAGACCTAGACTCTATCTTCCCACGCTCACGTATATTAGGCTTCAACTTTTTTACAGCTGACTACATTTTTACCTTAACACTATTTACCCTATCTTTGCTATAGATTTAGAATTACAAATTATATGAATGAGACCACTTAGAGAGAAAGCTCATTGCTCATCATTGCACCTCTCAGTACCACCCCCACTGTCAGTATAATACTGCAATTCACTATGATCCCGTGTAAGGGAACTGAAGGCGACACTCAGGATGTTATATATAGTTGTTTCAAATTATCATAGGCTGTTTCTCAAACAATGTCTGTAGTGTGTGACCTGCAATCTAAAAAGCTGTATTATAAATGCAAACACACTTTAAATAAAAATAAAATATCATAACCGAGTTTAACCATGCTACCTAGGCACGTCTTTAATATAATGTTCATCGAGAATAACAATGAATACAGATAGCCTTCCATTTTCTACTATTTGTTTGGCAAAATACTTCATTCTTTTACCTTAGTCATGAATGCTTTTGACAACAGATACTTGGCTGAGAAGCTGGAAATGTATGTACTACTGTACGAGGCAACAGACAGCATCTTAATCTTTCAACAAAAGAGGATTCCAGCTTTACAGTGCAACAGCAGACCTGCCTCTGAGATCACATCTTATCCTTTGTGCTGCTCACTCTGTTGGATTGTTTCAGGAGCGCTCATTCCTTCCTGAAGCCAGGTTAGAATCACAGAATCATTTAGGTGGGAAAAAACCTCCAAGGTCATGGAGTACAACCACTAACCCAGCACTGCTAAGTCCACCAAATCATGTTACCAAGTGCCACCTCTATACATCTTTTAAATACCTCCAGGGATGGTGACTCCACCACTTCCCTGGGCAGCCTGTTCCAATGTCTGACCATTTTGGGAAAAGATATTTTCCCTAATATCCAGTCTAAACCTTCCCTGATGCAGCTTGAGGCAATTTCCTCTCATTCTGTCATTTATTATTTGGGAGAAGAGGCAATCCCTACCCGGCTACAACCTCTTCTGAGGTAGTTGTAGAGAGTGATAAGGCCTACCCTGAGCCTCCTTTTCTCCAGGTTAAACAGCCCCAGCTCCCTCAGCTGCTCCTCATGTGAGTTTCTCTCCAGACCCTTCCCCAGCTCCATTTCCCTTCTCTGGACACACTCCAGCACCTCAGTGATCTTCTTGGAGTCAGGGGCCCAAAACTGGACACAGCACTCAAGCTGTGGCCTTACCAGCACTCAGTACAGGGGGACAATCACTGCTCTGGTCCTGCTGTCACACTAGTCCTGACACAGGCCAGGATGCCTTGGGCCTTGGCTACCTGGGCACACTGCTACAGTTCTCTACAGACGAAACAGAACTATTGTCTGTAAAGTAAAACCAGCAGAGGTCCTGGTCCTTTGTCTTTCAGTATAACAGAAGAATCCATTTAAGTCACTGGGACAGACCTTACTTTTCCTCTACCACTAATAGGCTGCACTCTACTTGGTGGTTGGGTTGTAAACACCCATTTTAGTACACACACACAGAGAAGTGAAAAAGAAACTTAGAGAAATTGCAGAGTGGATTTTTAATGTTGCCAAATAAAGTTGTACTTTCTGCTTGATGTGAAAGTAAAATGAACAGAACAGTCATCCATCCACCGTATATTCCTAATAATAATTCTGCTAGCCAAATTACCACCTTTCTTCTCATTCCGCTTATAAAGTTTTCCACAGAATGCATCCTGTTGCTGAAAAGTGAGAAAATAGATTTTGTAACAATTGCCACTGATAGTCAAGAAGCTGCTTCTTGCCATTTTAAGAATGTCAGCTCTCTAGTGTTTGCAAGCATTTTTTAAAATGTGGTTAAAACACCAACATTTTTGCCACTGTAGCAATCAGATCCAAGTACACATGAAAACCAAAATCTCCATGATGTGCCAGGAGTGAATTTCAGAAGCCCTGAACACTCAAAATTCTGTTGAATTCTGGGACAGACGACACCTTTGTCTGTGCTTCCCCCTTCAGGCAAGTCGTGAACAAATCTAAGCACTTTTCATGACTATTCCAGGTTTATCAGAGGTAAAAAACAATCTCTGATGCCCATGTGTCCCATGCCATCCCAGATGATTAGGCAGCTATGTAATAAATTTAAAATTCATTACTACTGTACAGTGATGGTTAACTTCATTAGCCAAACACTGGGTGAGGTATCCATCACAGCACCATATGCCTGAAAGAAGCTCTTGAAGTGGTAGCTAAGCAATTGTTTAATATTCATTTCATGGCAATCCTCACTTTTTCGCATTGTAAGATGCATTATAGTTGACTGCTGTTCTTCCTGTAATATTTAGGGTACCTAACAATCTCTTCAAAGCAAGTTTGCCTAGTGAGGTATCCAGTTCCTCCTAGATCTAATTCCAAGGTACGGACACCATACAGAAAAGCAACATAACTTTTATTTGTTCTGTGCCATAATCTGAGAGTGAAAGTGCTCTAATTCTTTCTAGACATCACAAGGACTTAAAGCCTTTTTCAGAAATTAAAAAAACCAAACAGATTAATTCAAAATCTTAGAGTCACAATCAACATTTTCATAACAACTTTGCTTGAACTTTGCAGTTATTCCTGACATATTTAGTTTACTTTTCACTCGATATATAATACATACTGCTGTTTCAGGTTGTCATGCTGTGCTGGCTCTCTAAGCCTTGTATATATTGTATACTGCCAGCTATGAAGTCATGCTAAGATTGTGAAATACATCAAAGCAAGGACATTCAAAGCTTCTTCAGGCATTCTCATCTAATTTCCTCCTTCTCTGCTTTAGCTGCAGTTTATGTTGCACTACATTGAGGCATGAGCCTGAGATTCTGGTAATCCATCAAAAGAATAAGATGCAGACTTTAAAGACATTTTTCAGAACTACTGTTAGTGGGTGAACCTCAAAGACATTGCTGAAAACACCCAGTATATTTGCTAAACCTCAAGTCTTTGTGACAGCCTTTTTGGAATCAGCTGGCATCTTGCTTTTTTTTCTCCCAAGTAATATGACATATTTCATGCTTTTGGAAATTAAGGTTCAATTTTAGTGGTCATTTTGTTTGGTGTTTGTTTTAACTCAGATGAAACTACTAGTGGCTACATCTGCCTTGATTAACATTACTTGCGACATACATTTCTTGGGAAATTTGGATATGAGTAGTTATAGTAACTTTAAGGATTGGCAACATCTCGGCATTTAGATTTCTACTTCAACATTTTTCACTTACAGGTAATGTGCTGCTAAAGCAGATCTTTTGGTCATACTACTAAACAGCAAATGAGCTGTGGTTGACATTGTCCATCCACCACAGTTAAATTCTATATTAATTTTTAAACCTATCTCATTATCAACATAAAGAAAAAATATTAATCCCAATTATGATGTTTGGGGTATTTAAAGGTAAACATTTAAGCTGACACTAAGTTGTTTTAATTACATTGTAATCTCACTGATTTTTCTAACTAATATATTGTTTTAGCATAAGAAGAAGATGAGAGGTCCCAGAGATCTTGTGCTTATGGTAGAGTTCATCTACGTTCTCCTACTTGAACACTTCGCTGAAACAGCATTGATCATTGTCTTTATTTCTACAGTAAGTCCAAATATCTGTTTCACAGGCTGCTATCCTTTTCTTCCAGAAGCCACTCTTCTTTCTGTCACCCATGGCTAGGACACAGTCCATGGAATTGAACAGGTTTGATCAGCACTTGAAACTTTGACCATACCAATTTTAATCTCACTAGTGCCACAATCAAGTTTTTGTCCAACACACATGCAGTGACATGAAGAGTTTGCTAGTGGTAGTGATCAAGGATTTGGTGGAAGTTCAGGAATTATTCCTGTAATACAGCACACAACTCTTTGGCTTTTAGACAGATCAAGCAGTAACTCGCTATTCCACTGAAGCTCATAACAGTGCTGTAAAAGACGATGATCCTGGGAGACCTCATCCATTTGCTCTTTTGAGGTTTTCAGATGAAAGAGACATTAAAATAGTAACCTATATCTGTAGTTATGCTGTGCTCTGGCAAACTGTTTCCTATGTCAACCTAGCTCAATGACCACAAGCTATATGGGATGCTGCTTTCTACTGCCTGCAACTTCTCTGCTCAACTTGCTTCATTAAATGTTGGCTCATCAGCTGATAGTGCTTTGCTGAGCCAACAAACATCAGTTAAAGCCATCTCTCTTACTTAATAGAATAAAATTAAAATGAAAAGCATTTTTATTCTGATAAAAATCCAATTAATCTATTCATTACAAAACCACTATTGTACACCAGTTACCAGAAAAAGTTTACAAGCAAATTTTTCCCAGAAGACACTGGCAGACAGTCTAATGTATCCATGCTAAAAACATACTCTTACAACACTCTTCCATTGCTTTAGAAATATCTATATGAAGTTACTTTCGATATTTCAGGTTAGCAGCTATTCTAGTAAGACAACTTTGTACTGCAGCTAGCATAGTTTAAAGGCAGTATTTTATTTGAAATTCAGTTACTTAAAAGAAAGAGCACAATAGTGGCCAGACGTTCATGGACCAATTACTTACCAACTTTAAGAATGAACAGCCTCCTTCCCTTGCAATTACATTAAATTTTTCAGGAACTCAACTTTCAGGAACTGGATGCATGTAAGTTTCTGGGGGTGAGGTTTGGCTGCTTCAATAATTCCACAAATGAAATACTAAAGGAAAAAGTCTGTATAAGCTTGGGGATTCTGACCCCCACCCTCCCTCTAAATTATTATTAAACAAATGTAATTTGTGGTCTTTATAAAGAGATGGAGTTGATGGAACCACACTCCCATTAGGACAGGCTAACACTTCAGCTAATGCATTTTTGTCTGCCTGGACTTTCAATCTACTACACATAAAAACCAAAGTGCTCTGAAGCCAGCCTGGCCAGCAAGCAAATCACAGTCCCCCTTCTATGCCTCTTGTTCTTGGCAGCATTAGCTCTATAATTCTCAGTCTCACATTGGATTCAGGAGACTGTCATAGTCCTAACTTTCCAGATATATAGACCCCTGCTGTGTAGAGAATCCAGAATTTACAGAGATCCTCACTCTCCCTTGTTCAGCAACTGACTGCATAAGTCCTCTGGAGTAAGAGGGGACTGATCTATTGTTTGCTTTCCAAGAGTAACATTCCATTTCACCCATTCTTAGGGCTTTTCTCAACATGTCCTAAGGCAATTTACCATATCATTCATTGATTGCTTTCCTAATTTCCAATAAAAACCCAACATTCTGCTTTTATTATGCAATACAAAGGTATGGGCATTTCAGAAGAAGAGCATGGGGGATGGCAATGGTTTGGACTTTTTTACTTTCTTCTTCTCCTCCCCTCCCACCATTTTTTTAAAATAAGAAAACTAGACAAATATCTTCAGAATACTCCTGTGTATCTTTAGAAATAAAAAAAAACTAATCCAAGATCTAATAGAATTTGTTACTCTAAAACAGCATAAGGAAAAAGTTACTGTACATTCTGCTGGAATGCCGAAGTCTTTGCACAGCCAGGACAAATGTTAAAACTTCAATTTTTCTCAATACCAAAGTCATGTTAACCTTTCCCATTATTTTTTCCCCTCTCTAAACCCCAACTATCTATTTGGATCACTACAAAACCACTTTAAAACAATGTAAAACAATGTCAAATGGAGAACAAACACAATCCAGTGAACATCAGATTTTGACTTTTGTTTTTCCCCCAGCATTCTTTAGGCCAATTTAGAGAGCCATTGAAGTTCTTTCAACTATTCATGGAGCAGGGAACTGCATGAACCAAGGAAGTATTAATTAGCACTTCCATGAACCAGGCATTAACAGATAGCTCATAGGAAACTCTTCCTTACTTGAGCTATTCTACTATTGTACACCTAAGATAGTAAGGAGCAGCTGTTTCCAGCAAGCAGGTAACCTGCCACACAAAGCACTCGGTCCTAAAAAGTTGCAAGAAGAAATACATTCTCCACCATTTTAAAAAGGCTGCAAGTCACTTTAAATACCAACTTATAAAAAACGTCAATAAACAATAACTGCCTCTCTTCAATGTGCTGTAATATGCGAACATTTACATTGTAAGGGACAAAGGCAGCCAGAGCTATAATATAACAGCCCATTCTTCATGGATATCCAGAAGGAATATGTTCTCTACTGATAAAGATATGCTTCAGCTTGTATCCTAATCATGAAATACCAATATAGATCTCTTGCTCATAAAGAACCAGGATACATTTTTGGGTTTGCTATGAAGAAGCCTTCAATACAAGCAAAATACAACTTTCTATTGACACAAGAAATATTGAGCTAAATGGTCCCTTCTTCCACAAGTGCCAGCAGTAGGACAATTTGATGTGTCTCACCAAATCAAAACCACCTACAGCAAACCCTGGGGTTAAAGGGGAAAAGAAAAGAGGAAAAACAGGTTTTGGAAATTAGTTCTAAATCCATATGCAGAAAGTACCAGAAGTCAATTACCTTTGATAAATACTTGAGAACCAGAAAATTACAGGGCCTAAGATTTTATCATACCTGCATCTTCTCTGAAGCCTTGAAAGAGCCAGTGTTGCGATGCTTTTTACTTTTTAATTGAAAAAGTCCTTAGAGGATGTCAGTTTTGCATATGCACCATCATTTCTATTACCAGAGATTTTTTTCAGTGGTACTTTCAATCTGAGGGCTAAAGCTCATAAACTGTCTTCAATATTTCTAGAAAGGAGAAGTGCCCAACTGAAAATAATGCATTTTTGAAACCCTTACTACTGTCTCAAAGAAACTGAACGTGATCAAGCATCATTTCACAGGAAGAAGGTTCCTGTAAACAACTATGAGGCTGTCTTAGTTCAAAAAGACAGATACCTGCCAAGGA